>WNWK01012977.1:0-57296 GCA_009830355.1 Cherax destructor
AAAATGTTTCCCTACTTTAGCATTTAGGTCCCCTACCACAATTTCTCTCTTACTTGGCTCAAAAGTTCCTACACACTCGCTTAACATCTCACAAAATCTCTCTCTCTCCTCTACACTCCTCTCTTCTCCAGATGCATACACACTTATTATGATCCACAATTTACATTTGACCCTTATTTTAATCCACATATTTCTAGAATTTGTACATTTATATTCCCTCTTCTCTCTCCATAACTGATCCTTCAACATTATTGCTACCCCTTCCTTAGCTCTAACTCTCTCAAATACTCCTGACTTAATCCCATTTATTTCTCCCCACTGAAACTCACCTACCCCCCTTCAGCTTTGTTTTGCTTAAAGACATCCAACTTTTTTTCATTCATAACATTAGCAATCATCTCTTTCTTATCATCACACTTCATTCACGCACATTCAAACATTATAATTTTACAAAGTTTTTGTTTTCCTTGTTTTTAGTAGTTTATACAGGAGAAAGGGTTACTAGCCCATTGCTCCTGGCATTTAGTTTTCGTCCTAGGTGTATTTGCGGCAGGGCGACGGCCGATCAATTCGGACTTCATGGTCTCGTGTGTCACACATCAGAAGGGAAGTATGCTAGACATGAGGAGGTCAATGACATCATAAAGAGAAGCCTCGTCACGGCCCGTTGCCCAGCTCAACGGGAACCCCAAGTGCAGAGGTTTGATGGAAGTCAAAAGCGTCCTGATGGAGCCACCATGCTACCCTGGAAGGATGGTAAGCAGATTGCTTGGGACTACACCTGTGCTGCCACATTGGCAGACACCTACCTGCCACACTCCTTAGCCGAAGAGGGTGGAGCTGCCAGCCACAGGGAGACCCAGAAGACCCGCAAATATGAAGACCTTCCCTCTTGCTATAACTTCATCCCAATAGGGTCGGAGACCCATGGACCATGGGGCAAGTGTGCTCTAAAGTTTCTCAAGGAGCTGGGTGGAAAACTCATCATAGAAACCAAGGACCACAGGGCGACCAGCTTCTTCTTTCAGAGACTCAGTGTTGCGATCCAGAGGGTAAATGCCTGCAGTATTCTGGGCACGCGGCCCACTACCGGGGAGCTGGACGAAGTATTTGACATGTAGCTCTGAGTTGTCATCTATGTTGATTTACTCACTATTGTATTCTTGTTAATGTATTTTGACAATGTATTGGATCTTGAAATAAATTTTATATATATTTATTAAAAGATGGGGTGGTAGGGGAAGTGGAATATTCAAAAGGCTTAAGAAAGACATCTAAATATTCTTCCTTGAAGCCTTTTTATCCACTTCTCCGAGGCTATGGGACCCACAATCTACACCAGAGGTGGACCCCATTTATATATATATATATATATATATATATATATATATATATATATATATATATATATATATGCAAAAAGATCACAGTAAACAGGAGATATCAAAATATGCAAGACAACCACTATGAAAAAATAGAGGAATTCCAAGCGCTTTCGTGACTACTCACATTATCAAGGAACTATAAAAGGAAACATGACAAGAAGGCTTATATAAGGGGCAAGACTGCACCTCACAGTCACATCACACTAACAAAGACTACACCTCACAGTAGCGTAACATCACACGACTCTGTGAAGAGGAACATAAGAAAGGACCTGAAACTCTTCCCAAGAATTAAGATTAGTCCAATTTATCATTAAATTCTTCCCAAATTTTATTAATTATAAATGAATCCAATTTATATAAACCAAAAGAAATATTCATATTATTTTCAAAACTGCTTTTAATGAAACATGATTCTATTATATTCCTCTCAACCATGGACTTGCTTGATACAACCTTCTCAGCATTTTGAAAATCAATTGGATGGTTAAAATCTCTCACATGAATAAATAGAGCATTAGAATCTTGTCCAGTTCTAATGCTATATTTATGTTGTTTTAATCTTAGTTCAAGACTTTTTCCGGTTTGACCATAATAAACTTTATCGCATATTTTACAGGGAATCTTATAGACACATCCGTCAGCATTTTGGGGGGAATTTTTTATCAAAAGTCTTTTTACTGTATCAAGATTTTTAAATACAACTTTGATATTAAAATCCTTAAGAAAGGAAGGCATATCAACCAAGTTTTCATGGTAAGGGAGAACCAACATATTTTTGGTTGAATAAGGTTGGTTGTCCCTTTTTGGATTGTAAAAAGTATTCCTATCTATTTTAAAAGATTTATCAGTTATCTTTCTTGGGTTTTTTAAATCATTAGCTATTTCATAAATTTTAGAGATTTCTTCATCTATGAACTCTGGACTACAAATACGTAAAGCTCTCAAAAACATTGAAGAAAAAACCGACACTTTAACTCTATCTTGATGTGAAGAGTAATAGTGTACATAGGAACAATTATTTGTAGGTTTTCTTCCACTATTGGGAAGGATAGTGTTAAGCAATCTTGTTTCGAAAAATTCCATATATAAGTTACTAAGAACAGGTGAAAGAGGATTTCCCATTGCCATACCAAACTTCTGAGTGTAAAACTCATCATTAAATACAAATTTTGCATCAACAATACAAAGTTTAATAAGTTTAATGATAGTAGGAACTGGCAATGGTAAATCATAATTAACCAGTTCTTCAGATAAGAAACTTAGTAAATCATCAACTGGAACTTTTGTAAACAAGGAGGTAACATCAAAACTAACCATATTGAAATAATTTAAATCAGTCAAGGTGCTTAATTTATCAACTAAATCTAAGTTGTTTTTAACATTAAAATTAGAATTTTTTCCAACAATTGGGCTCAAAATATCAACAAGCCATTTAAAAAGTTTATAAGAAACTGAACCTATAGAGCTAATAATTGGTCTAACAGGATTACCAGGTTTGTGTGTTTTCATTAATCCATACATATAAGGTAAAGATGGATTAGTGGAAGTTTACAAAAGTTACAGTTGATGATTTACTAAGTTTCTTATCTGAAGAACTGGTTAATTATGATTTACCATTGGCAGTTCCTACTATCATTAAACTTATTAAACTTTGTATTGTTGATGCAAAATTTGTATTTAATGATGAGTTTTACACTCAGAAGTTTGGTATGGCAATGGGAAATCCTCTTTCACCTGTTCTTAGTAACTTATATTTGAAATTTTTCGAAACAAGATTGCTTAACACTATCCTTCCCAATAGAGCTAAGTAGTATAGATATGTTGATGATATTTTGTGCCTTATGCCTAAGAATGTAGACATAAACCATTTCCTTGTTAAATTAAATAGCTTAGCTCATTCTATAAATTTTACTGTTGAATTCGAAGTAAAAAACTCATTGCCCTTCCTAGATGTGTTTATTATTATGGGTAACATTGATTTTAAATACAAAATTTCCAGAAAACCTACAAATAATTGTTCCTATGTACACTATTACTCTTCACATCAAGATAGAGTTAAAGTGTCGGTTTTTTCTTCAATGTTTTTGAGAGCTTTACGTATTTGTAGTCCAGAGTTCATAGATGAAGAAATCTCTAAAATTTATGAAATAGCTAATGATTTAAAATACCCAAGAAACATAATTGATAAATCTTTTAAAATAGATAGGAATACTTTTTACAATCCAAAAAGGGACAACCAACCTTATTCAACCAAAAATATGTTGGTTCTCCCTTACCATGAAAACTTGGTTGATATGCCTTCCTTTCTTAAGAATTTTAATATCAAAGTTGTATTTAAAAATCTTGATACAGTAAAAAGACTTTTGATAAAAAATTCCCCCCAAAATGCTGACGGATGTGTCTATAAGATTCCCTGTAAAATATGCGATAAAGTTTATTATAGTCAAACCGGAAAAAGTCTTGAACTAAGATTAAAACAACATAAATATAGCATTAGAACTGGACAAGATTCTAATGCTCTATGTATTCATGTGAGAGATTTTAACCATCCAATTGATTTTCAAAATGCTGAGAAGGTTGTATCAAGCAAGTCCATGGTTGAGAGGAATATAATAGAATCATGTTTCATTAAAAGCAGTTTTGAAAATAATATGAATATTTCTTTTGGTTTATATAAATTGGATTCGTTTATAATTAATAAAATTTGGGAAGAATTTAATGATAAACTGGACTAATCTTAATTCTTGGGAAGAGTTTCAGGTCCTTTCTTATGTTCCTCTTCACAGAGTCGTGTGATGTTACGCTACTGTGAGGTGTTGTCTTTGTTAGTGTGATGTGACTGTGAGGTGCAGTCTTGCCCCTTATATACGCCTTCTTGTCATGTTTCCTTTTATAGTTCCTTGATAATGTGAGCAGTCACGAAAGCGCTTGGAATTCCTCTATTTTTTCATAGTGGTTGTCTTGCATATATATATATATATATATATATATATATATATATATATATATATATATATATATATATATATATATATATATATATATATATATATATATATATATATATATATATATATATATATATATATATATATATATATATATATATATATATATATATATATATATATATATATATATATATATATATATATATATATATATATATATATATACATCTCCCAAAATCTGTCTCTCCTCTACACTCTTCTCTTCTCCAGGTGCATACACAAGTATTATGACCCACTTTTTACATCCGACTCTTATTTTAATCCAAATAATCCTTGAATTTGTACATTTATATTCACTCTTCTCTCTCAAAGAGGAGCTAAGTACACTAATGTTAGTATGTGTGTGTGTGTGTGCGTATTACTCAGGGCATTGTAGAAACTATGTATATACAAAACAGTCCATTAAAATAATGTCAGTGGACGGGATTTGTTCCAAAACCTGACGTGTATTAGACCTGGTCAGTCAGTGTAGGCAGAACAGGACAGAAGAGGAGAGGTGTGTAGTCAGTACTGGAGGAACGGTGTGTAGTCAGTACTGGAGGAGCGGTGTGTAGTCAGTACTGGAGGAGAGATGTGTAGTCAGTACTGGAGGAGCGGTGTGTAGTCAATACTGGAGGAGCGGTGTGTAGTCAGTACTGGAGGAGCGGTGTGTAGTCAGTACTGGAGGAGCGGTGTGTAGTCAGTACTGGAGGAGCGGTGTGTAGTCAGTACTGGAGGAGCGGTGTGTAGTCAGTACTGGAGGAGCGGTGGCTTGAGCAAGACGTCATAGTGTTTGGTTAAGTATGTGGATGGTATTTTAGGAATGTTTAAGCCATGGGTTATTTTATTGTTTTTGTACTCTCACGATTTTACCAGTAAGTCCCTAGCATGTGGATGGCCTGTTTTGAAGAGTACTAGTGAGGTGTTTTTGCCTGCAGGCTAAAAGGTCGGCAGAAGGCAGGGGTGTCATGAAGGCCTACTAACTAGCAGCACTATAAAGTGGGTTTAGGTAATATTTTGTAGGTGGCAGAGAGTTAGCACCTGGTACAGGTACACTGGTGTGTTTTATGTAATATGTACAGGTTAGGTTGTATGTTGTATATATATGTACTATTAATATAGTTATATTTTTATAAAAGTGAATTTAATTGCCATTCCTGATAATTAATATAAGTACTGACCATCTAGTTTTGTAAAGAAACAAGCTTGTCCTTAGATTGGTGTATTTTCTTTAATATTTTAAATGCCCCTAGACAAGGCTTTTACCCCTTGGCGCCAGGATATATTTACCTACCGTAATAAATACGTTACAGTGTGTGTGTTTTCAGTGTTTGAATACAGTAATTTAGACTTACGTTATGGTACCAGAGGACTTTGTAGATGTGGGGATGAGCTCTGACTTTGCATTCAAAGTAGACATCATCACCTTCTTTTATCTTGTCTGGACTCAGGCTGCTGCCTATCGCAAGGTACACTTGTGGGGTGTCTGTATCGAGAAGTGGAATAATACCATGGGCGTTACAACACCGGGGACTAAAGAACTATAAACTAGCTTAAATATTAGAGATTAAATTAGACACGGTTTTAATACGTTTTGTACCAATATCAAAATCTGAAAATTATCAAAGATCTTCAAAATACCGTATGTTTCATGTGTTATTTGTGAAGAGAAGATCTAGAGTGTTCTGCCACACTGACAGTTAACATTGGGTTATGTCTGTGGGGAGATTATTGTTATTTAAATTAAGTATTTAATTAATGCGAGTCACTCAGCATGAAGAACCTCATTTATTCATCAGCTGATGTCAGATGTGAGTCAGAAATAAGTGTGTAGTGTTTTGGGAATGGAGGAGTGATAGGAGGGGATGAGACGCAATATTAACATGGTGGTTATTTGGGAAATAAAATGCGTGAGGTTGTCTGATACGGTAACAGAAATAGGATTGAAATGGAGGATGCTTCTGAGGTATGAGGTATGGCGTTGGACGTATGAGTCGGGTGTAGGAATGAGAATATGAAGGTATGAGGTATGGCGTTGGACGTATGAGTCGGGTGTAGGAATGAGAACATGAAGGTATGAGGTATGGCGTTGGACGTATGAGTCGGGTGTAGGAATGAGAATATGAAGGTATGAGGTATGGCGTTGGACGTATGAGTCGGGTGTAGGAATGAGAATATGAAGATGGTGTAGTAAAAGGCTTCAAGGAAAGCCGATGTTGTAGGTTTTGTTTAGAACTCTTAGAGAGTATAAACAAATTAATGTTGGAAGAGTGAGTTAGAATTAAGAAATAAAAGTGCATTAATTATTAGAAGGTGGAGTGGACTTAATGATTCTGGCTGTGAAAAACCTTTTGACCTGGATACCTAACATCCGTTAACATTCCATACCACGGGTGGGGTTCGAACCCGCGGTCAGAGAGTCTCAGAACTATAGACCGTCGCGTAAGCCACTGGGCCAGCTACCTTCAATAAGATTCATCCAACTAGGTATATTTCTACACCATAGGAAGGTTAGCATAGGCACCACTGTGTCCACAAATGCAAGTTTTTACAGACAAATCTCCCGCTAGCATGGCCGTGACAAACTCTAGCTCAAGTCCCCCTCAAAGCCGTCAACATGACTCACGAAATCGTAATGCCACGATTGCAAACAAACCATACCTAGTTGGATGAATCTTATTGAAGCTAGCTGGCCCAGTGGCTTACACGACGGTCTGGAGTTCTGAGACTCTCTGACCGCGGGTTCGAACCCCACCCGTGGTATGGTTTGTTTGCAATCGTGTCATTACGATTTCGTGAATCCGTTAACATTATCTTGAGAACCCATCCATCTATTTCCATTCCACTTCTCGTATCTTCGTAACTCATCAGAGTATTTACCTTCCATCTCACCCTCTCGAACAGCCTGTCCCAATTAACTATATTAAATCCTCTGATCATTTTGTATGTTATCATTATGTCTCCCCTGGTAATTTTATTATCTAATGTCATCAGGTTCAACTGCGCTAATCTCTCCTTATACCTCATACCCACTTGCTCCAGTTGCATGATATGTTTGACCTGTTGTGGGTTCCATGCTGGTGCTGTATAGACCATAATAACCATGACAGATGTTAAGATTATTAACCCCTTAACTCAGATTTGCCAATGTACTTATGCTCCAGACGTTATTCGGTTTGGTGTGTTCCTGGGGCGATATGCTCAATTCTGTTCTTTATCTTAGGTCATCGACTCAAGTGAAATTTGCAACCACTTATTAATTGTTTCTTTGCCTGATCCTTGCCAGTTTTCATACTCTTGCATTTGCTATGGTGGAATTACAATAACTCTTTTTCTGACCAGTCTTGTAGCATGTCTTAGTCCGTTTATAGTTCTTCTTTCCCTTCCTGATATTTACTAACATTATTAGTTGCACTTTATCTTTAAACAGAGACAGATCATTGCTTTCTTTTTCGTGTGTCATTTACGTACACCAAAAACAGTACTGGTTGCAGTTCCAATTATTGTGTATCCCAGTGACCTTCGTTTCTGTGAGTGCTATGATGTATAGAGTTGTGTATGCTATTCGTTCATCCCATTTTTGTTTGGCATTACATTTGCAGTTGAGTACCTTACTTTGTTTCCATTAACTTGCTTAGTTTATTTCTCAGCTCTCTGAATTCCTAAGCCTTACCCTTGGATCGCGAGAATAGAAGTGTGAATACTGAAGCGGGAGACTGGTTTAGGAGTAACTGTTATAGAACGGATCAGAATTGAAACTGTGGGTGAGGGAGGGGTGTGATAGTAAGTAGTCAGAGTTTAGGTAGTGTGCCTGAGAAGAAAGGTAGGGTTTGGTTCCATCTGAATGTTGTGAGACTGCATGGTGTGCCCTGGAAGCTGAGATTCTGCTTTTATCTACTTCCTGTAGCTATCATTTTTGCCTTTTTAGCGGTTTGCTCTCATTTTCAGTTGCACCCTCATCTTGGTACACACGGCAAAACTTTATCATAATATTTAACTAAACTTTCATTCTCACAATCCTATCTCATCATATTTAAATCAACAGATTTAATCTGATTGATCATATTTTGCCTCTTGAGTATCTTTGAATTATTCTGAAGATTTTTTTTTTATTTACGCATCGGCCGTTTCCCACAAGTCAGGGTAGCCCAAAAAAGAAAAACTTACATCCTCATTCACTACATCACTGTCATGCCAGAGGCATGCCTACACTACAGTTATACAACTGCAACATTAACAGCCCCCCTTCAGAGTGCCGGCACTGTACTTCCCATCTCTAGGAATCAAGTCCGGTCTGCCAGTTTCCCTGAATCCCTTCATAAATGTTACCTTGCTTACACTCCAACAGCACGTCAAGTCCAAAAAACCATTTTTCTCCATTCACTCTTCTCTAACACGCTCACGCACGCTTGCTGGAAGTCTAAGCCCCTCGCACACTAAACCTCCTTTATCCCCTCCCTCCAACCTTTCCTAGGCTGACCCCTACCCTGCCTTCCCTCCACTACAGATCTATACACTCTCGAAGTCATTCTATTTCATTCCATCCTCTCTACATATCCAAACCATCTCAATAACCTTTCCTCAGCTCTCTGGATAATAGTTTTGGTAATCCCACACCTCCTAATCTCCAAACTACAGATTTTCTGCATTATATTCACACCACACATTTTCCTCAGACATGACATCTCCACTGCCTCCAGCCTTCTCCTTGTTGCAACATTCACAACCCATGCCTCACACCCATACAAAAGCGTTGGTATAACTATACTCTCATACATTCCCCTATTTGCTTTCATAGATGAAGTTCTTTGTCTCCACAATGTCCTAAGTGCACCAGTCATCTTTTTCCCACCGTCAATTCTTTGATTTACCTCATCTTTCATAGACCCATCCGCTGACACGTCCACTCCCAAATATCTGAATAATTTCACCTCCTCCATACTCTCTCCCTACAGTCTGATATCCAATCTTTCGTTACCTAATTTTTTGTTATCCTCTTCACCTTACTCTTTCATATACGTATTCACTTTTAATTTCTTCTTTTACATACACTAACAAGCTAATCCACCAACCTCTACAACTTCTCTTCAGAATCTCCCAAAAGCACAGTGTCATCAGCAAAGAGCAACTGTGACAACTCCCATTTTGTGTTACATTCTTTATCTTTTAATCCCACACCTTTTGCCAACACCCGAGCATTCACTTCTCTTACAACTCCATCTATAAATATGTTGAACAAACAAGGTGACATCACACATCCCTGTCTAAGGCCGACTTTTACTGGAAAATAACCCCCCTCTAACCTGAGCCTCACTATCATCGCAAAGACTTTTCACTGCTTTCAATAACCTACCTCCTATTAAATACATTTGCAACATCTGCCACATTGCCCTCCAATTAACCCTATCATATGCCTTTTCCAAATCCATAAATGCCACATAAACCTCTTTACCCTTATCTAAATACTGTTCACCTATATGTTTCACTGCAAACACTTGGTCTACACAACCCCTACACTTCCTAAAGCCTCCTTGTTCATCTGCTATCCTGCTCTTAGTCTTACTCTTAATTCTTTCAATAATAACTCTACCATACACTTTACCAGGTATACTCAACAGACTTATTCCCCTATAATTTTTACACCCTCTTTTGTCCCCTTTGCCTTTATACAAAGGAACTATGCATACTCTCTTCCAATCCCTAGGTACCTTACCCTCTTCCATACATTTAATAAATAAAAACACTAACCACTCCAAACCTATATCCCCACTGTTTTTAACATTTCTATCTTTATCCCTTCAATCCCAGCTGCTTTAACCCCTTTTATTCTACCCACTGATTCACGCACTTCCCCCACACACAACTGGTTCTTCCCCACTCCTATAAGATGTTATTCCTCCTTGCCCTATACACGAAATCATAGCTTCGCTATATTCATCAACATTAACAATTCCTAAAAATATTCCCTCCATCTTCCCGATACCTCTAACTCTCCATTTAATAACTTTCCTCTCCTATTTTTAACTAACATATCCCTAGGCTTTCTCAACTTATTAGTCTCACTCCAAAACATTTTCTTATTTTCAACAAAAATTTTGATAACATCTCACCCACCCTCTCATTTGCTCTCTTTTTACATTACTTCACCACTCTCTTAACCTTTCTTTTTCTCTCCATTTATGCCTCCCTCCTTGCATCACTTCTACTTTGTGAAAACCTCTCATATGCTAACTTTTTCTCTCTTACTACTCTCTTTACATCATCAGTCCACCAATCTCTCTTCTTCCCTCCCGCACCCACTTTCCTGTGACCATAAACTTTTGCTGAACACTCTAACATTACACTCTTAAACTTACCCCATACTTCTTCTACCCCATTGCCTATACTCTCATTAGCCCATTTGTCCTCTTACAGTTGTTTATATCTTACTCTAACTGCCTCCTCGTTTAGTTTATAAACCTTTACCTCTCTCTTACTTGCTGCTTGCCTTTTCCTTGTATCCCATCTATCTTTTACTCTCACTGTAGCTACACCTAAAAAGTGATCTGATATATCTGTGGCCCCTCTATAAATATCTACATCATGAAGTCTACCCAACAGTCGTTTATCTACAAATACGCAGTCCAACAAACTACTGTCATTACGCCCTATATCATTTCTTGTATACTTATTTATCCCCTTGTTCTTAAATTATGTTACCTGTAACCAATCCCTTTTCTATACAAAGTTCAATCAAATGCTCCCCATTATCATTTACACCTGGCACCCCAAACTTACCTGCCACACTTTAGCATTTAGGTCCCCTACCACAATTACTCTCTCACTTGGCTCAAACCCTCCTACACACTCGCTTAACATCTCCCAAAACCTCTCTCTCTTTTCTACACTCGTCTCTTCACCAGGTGAATACACACTTATTATGACCCACTTTTCACATCCGACCCTTATTTTAACCAATCCTGAATTTATACATTTAACTCCTTGAATTTAAATTATTGCACTTCTTAGTCCCTCTCTCTCCTCTATCCCAACTTAGAAACTGCCCTTCCCCCTTCTGCTATGTTTCGTTTAGGGCCAGGACATCCAACTTCTTTTCATTTGTAACATTTGCAATCACTTCTTTCTTATCAACTGCTCTACATCCACGCACATTTTCAAACATCCCAATTTTATAAAGTTCTTCTTTTCCTACTTTTTAGTAATTTATACAGAAGGGGTTACTAGCCCATTGCTCCCGGCATTTAGTCACCTCCTACGACACGCATAGCTTACGGAGGAAGCAATTCTGTTCCACTTCCCCCATGGACATAAGCAGAAATAAACAAGAACAAGAACTAGGAAGAAAATAAAAGAAAACCCAGAGGAGTTAGTATATATATGCTTGTACATGAATGTATAGTGTGACCTAAGTGTAAGTAGAAGTAGCAAGACATACCTGCAACCCTGCAGGTTTATGAGACAGAAAAAGAGACCAGCAATCCTACCATCATGCAAAACAATTTCAGGCTTCTGCTTCACACTCATTTGGCTGGACGGTAGTACCTCTCTGGGTGGTTACTGTCTACCAACCTATTACCACAGGACGGTAGTACCTCCCTGGGTGGTTGCTGTCTACCAACTTTCTACCACAGGACGGTAGTACCTCCCTGGGTGGTTGCTGTCTACCAACTTTCTACCACAGGACGGTAGTACCTCCCTGGGTGGTTGCTGTCTACCAACCTTCTCTTCAGTTCAATAATAGCTCTAAACTTTTCCTCCCCCATTTTTCTCCCAGTAGATAATCTTGTCCATTATTAACAGTTACTTTCTTGGTCCTCTTATCAACTTAAGCATCATTCAGCTTCCTGAGAGCACTGCAATAAAGGTTTAAAATCTCTCCTCTTATACCCTTCATTCTGTCTCCTCTCCTACATATTCCTATATTGTAGCCGCTTGATTACCCATCCAATCACTTCCTTTTGTTCTTTATTCAGCTTCCTTGAACCTTATCTTTAGCAGAAAGTGCAATTTTCTCATGTTCCTTCCTTTGCTCCAATATTTATTTTAGCAATTTCTCTATCTCTTCAGTCCCGAAACTAACTTCATCTAATGTTATATTTTGCAATGGACATCAACGCCCTTCTTCCCTGTTATCAACTATCTCTCCTCTTCATTTTATCCGATCACATACAAATATTTTCTCTAATTTCAAAATTTACTGTATTGGTTACTGTCTATCTTAAAATACCAGGCAATTTTCTACAGATCGAAGAGGAGCTAAGTGCACTAATGTTAGTATGTGTGTGTGTGTGTACATTCACCTTTATGTGGATACCGGGGTCGAATCTTAGCTCCTGGCCACTCCTCTCAACTTCCCGCTTTCCAAATTCATTCTCTCCTTGTCTCGTGGGCCCTATCGTACGTTCTCTTAAATTATAGAAGGATCCTGTCTCCACTACTTCCTTGTCGAGGCTGTTCCACTTCTTGACCATCCTGAGACGGACAAAATAGTTCCTGACCTATCTGTGTCTTGTCTTGGTCAATAACTTCCAACTCTGCTCCCGTATACTTGTGTCTTGCTTCTCAGACAGCCTTTCAGGAAAGTATTATTCTCTCCTGCTTCTCCTATCTTCCATTATCATTAGGTCCATTTCAGTTACTATCTCCTTGTAGAACATTCAGCTGTACTCTTGCACTAATCTTGTTGCACACCCCTGCATTTTCTACAGTTTCTCAACATTTTTTTTCAGGTATGGGTTTCATAGCGATGTTGCATTCTCCAAGACTGACCTTAACATCTCTTTGTTTACGTTGATGATGGCTACTCATGTATTATTCTAACAAGCCCTGGCGGCAGAGATTATTAGGAGCCTCTGGCGAGATTTCTGGCACTCTGCTCTTCCCTCTAGGTCTTTTTCTTTGAGTGAGGTGTGTAGCCTCTGGTTTAAAAGGACACGTAGGAAAACACTAGGATACATTTATTAGAAACGTTTTGGTCCTGGAACTTTAATTACTTCCAAATCTGTCATGATTTTGGCGTTTGTAGATGGGTATATGAATAATTTAATATTTTATCCATGTTTATTAATAATTCCATTTATTGCAGCTAGTGTTTCTTCTATCCATATTGCTATGGTTAATTTGGAGAGTTCTTTTAACCTCATATTTGGTAGTAAGTTTAATGATGTCTGACCCATATCCGCAAGTTATATGGTGGCAGTGGTGAGCAGGATATATATTAGGGTGAAATATAATGGTGTTTAAGAGAGACCACCTCGGCCATGTTGTTGTTTGAAGCAGCAGTGGTGGTGGTGGTGGTGGTGGTGGTGGTGGTGGTGGTGGTGGTGGGTGCTGGCTCTGTTATTGACCTTAATATGCTGAAACAAAGTTATCCCAGACCTCTCCTATCAAGTTAGCTATTTGCGTTTCCGATCCCTCATTTTGTCCTAGTTCTCCCATTTTGTCCTAGTTCTCCTGGCTGCTTCTGCTTTGGTGTTAATTATTGTTAAGGTGATTTTATATTTCTTTGTCGGTGCTGTATTATTAACTGACTACTACTTTGCACCCCTCCCCCTCCTGTCTGTTTATCTCACTCACGTATTCAACACTGCATTAATTTCTGATTAGCAGTGATAATCCTCTGCTTCCCCTATTTCCTCTGATTTTCCTTATCACCTGATATCCTACAGGGAATATTACTTTTGGCACTCAGTCAACTTATTGTCTGTGATAGGAATGATATCTGGGTTTACTTTTGCTATTTTTTTTTTTCACTTCGGAAGGGGAGTGAGAGGGTATGGGTAAAAGGGGCCCGGGTGGGGGGTTGGTATTTGAATTGGAATTGGGGAAGTGGTGGTGGGCCATGAGTTTGAAGGAGTTCCTCCTGCCCCGTCTGTGGCTTTCTGTGTGCATGACAGATTTTTGTGTACTCAATCATATGTTCCCTTTATGCTACCATCTTCTCCCTGTTCCTTTATACTTGACTATAGTGTTGCACTATATGTGACCAGAATGTGAGTTTGATCAGGTGTTGTTTGCCTTGTTGTAACATACGCATCATCTAGCAATATGGTATCTGCCCTAATAATTCTTCTCCCATATAGTCATACCCTCCGACCAGCGGAACAGATTGTGAAAGTATAACGAGCGGGGCTGCCCTGCTATGCTAGGACCTTGGTTCAACCCAGCCAATAATAATATAATAATAATATTTTTATTTACTACGAGTACATGTACAAGGTATACAGGCCTAGCTGACATCAATGACATACTACTAATAGAAAGCCGCTTGTTATGCAGAGTATTTCGGGCAAATTAGGTCAGTTTTGTCCCAGGATGCGACCCACACCAGTCGACTAACACCCAGATACACATTTTACTGATAGGTGAACATAGACAACCAGTGTAAGGAAACACTTCCGATGTTTCCACCCCTTCGCCGGGAATCGAACCCGGACCGTCACCGTGTGAAGCGAGAGCTTTTCCCACCAGGCCACGAGGCACCGTGGCACCGGTAGCACGCCATAAGTTGTTAAGCGATGTTACTGTTGGACTTATCTCCGGTCCAAGACACTTCTCACCCTGTGTCTTGCTTCCAAATTGATTTTCTGTACATATCCTCTGTAAATATTGTACTAATACTTGCATGCTGTTTGATGAACGAAATATAACTATTTACACACAGGTGTCTTTTGCTCGTTCATCATTGCTACCTTGGTTATTGTGCTACAAACAGGTGTGCAGGCCACCAGGTGTGCAGGCCACCAGGTGTGCAGGCTACCAGGTGTGCAGGCCACCAGGTGTGCAGGCCACCAGGTGTGCAGGCCACCAGATGTGCAGGCCACCAGGTGTGCAGGCCACCAGGTGTGCAGACCACCAGGTGTGCAGACCACCAGGTGTGCAGACCACCTGGTGTGCAGACCACCAGGTGTGCAGACCAAGGTGTGCAGGCCACCAGGTGTGCAGGCCACCAGGTGTGCAGGCCACCAGGTGTGCAGGCTACCAGGTGTGCAGGCTACCAGGTGTGCAGCCCACCAGGTGTGCAGGCCACCAGTTGTGCAGGCCACCAGGTGTGCAGGCCACCAGGTGTGCAGACCACCAGGTGTGCAGACCACCAGGTGTGCAGACCACCAGGTGTGCAGACCACCAGGTGTGCAGACCAAGGTGTGCAGGCCACCAGGTGTGCAGGCCACCAAGTGTGCAGGCCACCAGGTGTGCAGGCTACCAGGTGTGCAGGCTACCAGGTGTGCAGCCCACCAGTTGTGCAGGCCACCAGTTGTGCAGGCCACCGGGTGTGCAGGCTACCAAGTGTGCAGACCACCAGGTGTGCAGGCTACCAGGTGTGCAGCCCACCAGGTGTGCAGACCACCAGGTGTGCAGACCAAGGTGTGCAGGCCACCAGGTGTGCAGGCCACCAGGTGTGCAGGCTACCAGGTGTGCAGGCCACCAGGTGTGCAGGCTACCAGGTGTGCAGGCCACTAGGTGTGCAGGCCACCAGGTGTGCAGGCTACCAGGTGTACAGGCTACCAGGTGTGCAGGCCACCAGGTGTGCAGGCTACCAGGTGTGCAGGCCACCAGGTGTGCAGGCCACCAGGTGTGCAGGCCACCAGGTGTGCAGGCCACCAGGTGTGCAGGCTACCAGGTGTGCAGGCTACCAGGTGTGCAGGCCACCA
Organism: Cherax destructor; assembly: GCA_009830355.1. Taxonomy (NCBI): domain Eukaryota; kingdom Metazoa; phylum Arthropoda; class Malacostraca; order Decapoda; family Parastacidae; genus Cherax; species Cherax destructor. Next base: position 16,030 of record WNWK01012977.1, read on the forward strand.
GGTGTGCAGGCCACCAGTTGTGCAGGCCACCAGGTGTGCAGGCCACCAGGTGTGAAGACCACCAGGTGTGCAGACCACCAGGTGTGCAGACAACCAGGTGTGCAGACCACCAGGTGTGCAGACCACCAGGTGTGCAGACCAAGGTGTGCAGGCCACCAGGTGTGCAGGCAACCAGGTGTGCAGGCCACCAGGTGTGCAGGCTACCAGGTGTGCAGGCTACCAGGTGTGCAACCCACCAGGTGTGCAGAACACCAGTTGTGCAGGCCACCAGGTGTGCAGGCCACCAGGTGTGCAGACCACCAGGTGTGCAGACCACCATGTGTGCAGACCACCATGTGTGCAGACCACCAGGTGTGCAGACCAAGGTGTGCAGGCCACCAGGTGTGCAGGCTACCAGGTGTGCATGCCACCAGGTGTGCAGACCACCAGGTGTGCAGGCCACAAGGTGTGTAGGCCACCAGGTTTGTAGGCCACCAAGTGTGCAGGCTACCAGGTGTGCAGACCACCAGGTGTGCAGATCACCAGGTGTGCAGGCCACCAAGTGTGCAGACCACCAGGTGTGCAGACCAAGGTGTGCAGGCCACCAGGTGTGCAGGCTACCAGGTGTGGAGGCCACAAGTTGTGCAGACCACCAAGTGTGCAGGCCACCAGGTGTGTAGGCCACCAGGTGTGCAGGCCACCAGGTGTGTAGGCCACCAAGTGAGTAGGCCACCAGGTGTGCAGACCACCAGGTATGCAGACCACCAGGTGTGCAGGCCACCAGGTGTGCAGGCTACCAGGTGTGTAGGCCACCAGGTGTGCAGACCACCAGGTGTGCAGGCCACCAGGTGTGCAGAAAACTAGGTGTGCAGAAAACCAGGTGTGTAGGCCACCAGGTGTGTAGGCCACCAGGTGTGCAGACCACCAGGTGTGCAGACCACCAGGTGTGCAGGCCACCAGTTGTGCAGGCCACCAGGTGTACAGGCCACCATGTGTGCAGACCACCAGGTGTGCAGACCACCAGGTGAACAGACCACCAGGTGTGCAGACCACCAGGTGTGCAGACCACCAGGTGTGCAGGCCACCATGTGTGCAGGCTACCAGGTGTGCAGGCCACCAGGTGTGCAGACCACCAGGTGTGCAGGCCACCAGGTGTGTAGGCCACCAGGTGTGTAGGCCACCAGGTGTGCAGGCCACCAGGTGTGCAGACCACAGGTGCAGCCACCAGGTGCGCAGGCCACCAGTGGCGACCACCAGGTGTGCAGGCCACCAGGTGTGAGGCCACAGGTGTGAGGCCACCAGTGTGCAGACCACCAGTGTGCAGCCACCAGGTGTGCAGGCACCAGGTGTGCAGGCACCAGGTGTGCAGCACCAGGTGTAGGCCACCAGGGTGCAGACCACCAGGTGTGCAGGCACCAGGTGTGAGACATAGCAACCGGTTTCAACACCATTGACCACCAGTGTAGCACAGTGTGGAGACCAATTCGGCCACCGTTGCGGCCATTGAGGACAGGTGCAGGGTTGAGCACAGTTTGCCGCCCCGGTGTTCAGCCCAGGTAGCTACCATGAGGCCCCATGGCAACCATTTTCCAGCACCAAGCGGAAAAATTAGACCACCAGGTTCAACTCCGTGTGCATTGCACCAGTTGACCACATTGCAAAATCACCACCAGGTGTGCAGGCCACCAGGTGTGCAGACCACCAGGTGTGCAGGCCACCAGGTGTGCAGGACACACCAGTGTGTGCAGGTCACCATGATGTCACTCCTCCAGGTGTAGACACCAGTGTAGATCACAGTGTTTGTGCAGGCCACCAGGTGTGCAGGCCACCAGGTGTGCAGGCTACCAGGTGTGCAGGCCACCAGGTGTGCAGACCACCAGGTGTGCAGGCCACCAGGTGTGCAGGCCACCAGGTGTGCAGGCCACAGGTGTGTAGGCCACCAGGTGTGTAGGCCACCAGTGTGCAGGCCACCAGGTGTGCAGACCACCAGGTGTGAGACCACCAGGTGTGCAGGCCACCAGGTGTGCAGACCACCAGGTGTGCAGACCAAGGTGTGCAGGCCACCAGGTGTGCAGGCACCAGGTGTGCAGGCCACCAGGTGTGCAGGACCACCAGTGTGCAGGCCACCAGTGTGCAGGCCACCAGGTGTGCAGGCCACAGGTGTGCAGGCCACCAGTGAGTAGCCACCAGTGTGCAGACCACCAGGTGTGCAGCCACCAGGTGTGCAGGCCACCAGGTGTGCAGGCCACCAGGTGTGAGGCCACCAGGTGTGCAGACCACCAGGTGTGCAGGCCACCAGGTGTGCAGACCACCAGGTGTGCAGGCCACCAGGTGTGTAGGCCACCAGGTGTGTAGGCCACCAGGTGTGCAGACCACCAGGTGTGCAGACCACCAGGTGTGCAGGCCACCAGGTGTGCAGGCCACCAGGTGTGCAGGCCACCAGGTGTGCAGACCACCAGGTGTGCAGGCCACCAGGTGTGCAGGCCACCAGGTGTGCAGACCACAAGGTGTGCAGACCACCAGGTGCGCAGGCCACCAGGTGTGCAGACCACCAGGTGTGTAGGCCACCAGGTGTGTAGGCCACCAGGTGTGCAGGCCACCAGGTGTGCAGACCACAAGGTGTGCAGACCACCAGGTGCGCAGGCCACCAGGTGTGCAGACCACCAGGTGTGCAGGCCACCAGGTGTGTAGGCCACAAGGTGTGTAGGCCACCAGGTGTGCAGACCACCAGGTGTGCAGACCACCAGGTGTGCAGGCTACCAGGTGTGCAGGCCACCAGGTGTGCAGGCTACCAGGTGTGCAGGCCACCAGGTGTGCAGACCACCAGGTGTGCAGGCCACCAGGTGTGCAGGACACTAGACTAAACCTGTGTTTCTAATAACAACCATTAAGATATTATCTCACTTTCCTTCAGCCTTTTTTTGGTATATAGATCACAGTAGTTAAAGCGATGGAGTCTCAACTTCTGGCCCCACCTGTCTGCTGGCCGATTGAGTGTGTAATATGTTGATGCAGGGGTTGAGTCACAGCTTTTGGCCCCGCCTCTTCGCTGGTCACTACAAGATCTCTCTTCTAGAGCTATGTCATACACTATGTATGGATCCCGCCAATACGGCATCACTCTCCACATTCTTCCACTTCCTGACAACTCTAAGACTGGATAAATATTTCGTAGCATCCCTCTAACTCATCTGAGTTTTCAACTTCCGGTTGTGCCTTTATATTCCTGGTGCCAATCTCCAGTACTTGATACATCGTTATCATATGCCCCAATAATCTTCCTGTTCTCCAGTGTCATCAGGTTGAGTTTTTTTAACCACTCCTCATAGGTCAAACCCCTTAGCTTCGAGGCTAGTCTCATTGCAAACCTCTGCATTTTTTTCCAGTTTCTTGATGTACTTGACTAAGCGTTGGTTCCATACTGGTGCTGAATACTCCAACATGGGCCTGACGTACATGGTGTACATGTGTCATGAATGACTTCATACTGAAGCCGTGTTGATTGTCATGAATGGACCCACTCATTTCTAAGTGTTAAACCACTCTTTTTCTGATAATCTTTTCCATGATTTTACATACTATATAGTCAGTGACACTGGTCTGTAGATTAATACTGCTTGTCTATCTCGTTTCTTAAAAACTGGGACTACATTTGCTGTCTTCCACACCTATTTTGATAGACTTGTTAAAGATTGTTGCTAGCATTACACACAGTGACTCTGCTACTTCTCTCAGTGGCCCACAAAGATATATTATCTGGTACCACTAGTTTTTTCACCTCTCTTCCGGTTGTGTGTACTGTGTCCAACACCTGCTGGTGTACTCTGCTGCCAGTTCTTAAGTTCTCGGATCACTGGTCCTTGTTCATGGGTCAGAGCAATGGGAGGGGTTGATGCGGGTAAGGGGTATCAATGGCAGGGTGGCATTTTGTGAGAGGCTGTTATGAGGATGGTATTTGTGCTGGGGGAATGGAGACTGAGGGTATGGAGTATGATTTTATAATATAATAATAATATAATAATAATATCTTTATTTCTACAAGTTCATGTACAAGGTATACAGTTCTAGCTGACATCAATGACATACTACTATATAGAAAGCCGCTTGTTATGCAGAGCATTTCTGGCAAATTAGGTCAATCTTGTCCCAGGATGCGACCTTTACCAGTTGACTAACACCCAGCTACCAATTTTACTGATGGAGAACATAGACAACCGGTGTAAATAAACAAGCCCAATGTTTTTACCCTCGCCAGGAATCGTGCATTACTAGGAGAGGGGACAGGGATTGAGGGGATTTTTTTAATGTTCCTGGAAGTCCTCTGGAAGCTGAAGTTCCATGCCTGTCTCTGCTCCCTCTGGTGTTTGTGTTATCTCCCCCCCCCTCTCTCTCTCTCTCTCTCACTCTCTCTCTCTCTCTCTCTCTCTCTCTCTCTCTCTCTCTCTCTCTCTCTCTCTCTCTCTCTCTCTTTCTCTCTCTCAGTTGCTCACTTCACTTTTATGTTCTGTTCCAGTTGAGGTACATCCAGCAATATTTGTCTGTCCCTTTATCCTAGTTTTCGCTGCATGTTTCTGTTTCACACGATTTCTGCCATGACAATAAATTTGTCTGGGTGATGTTTCTCCCTCAAATATGATGCTTCTCCCTCAAGTATGATGTTTCTCCCTCAAGTATGATGTTTCTCCCTCAAGTACCTCCCAAGTCTCTGAAAATTTGTCACCAGGGACATATCATCTCCATTATTTTTTTTTATTATTATTATTAAGATGATACTTTTAATCTCTGTCTCCTTCGCCTGTCGTATTTCGTCATAGGTCATCCCTTCAGCTTCCTGCAGCCAGTGAATAATCAGCGACTTTTTTCTCTCTCCTCTTCCCATTTCCTTTCCCTGCATATATCCATATCTGTCTAAATCCACACTTTTGCTGTTTTCCTTATCATCTCCCGCACCTACCAGCTCTCTGATATTATTTCTGCAAAGGTTTTCTTAGCTCTTCCTCTCCCTCAATCCTCTTGCTGTTGCTGCACACCTCTCCTTGCCCCCTCTCACTCCTTGACTCCATTTCCCACTTAGTTCCTTCAGTTCCTCCTGAGTAACTGCAGCTCACCTCTCCCTCTCACCTCACCATGCCCCTGAATCGTGTGTATGTGTGTGTGTGTGTGTGTGTGTGTGTGTACTCACCTATTTGTGGTTGCAGGGGTCGAGACTCAGCTCTTGACCCCCGCCTTTTCACTGATCGCTACTAGGTCCTTTCTCTCCCTGCTTCATGAGCTTTATCATACCTCGTCTTAAAACTATGTATGAATCCTGCCTCCACCTCACCACTTACCAGACTATTACACTTCCTGACAACTCTGTGACTGAAGAAATAATTCCTAACATCCCTTTGACTCATCTGAATCTTTAACTTCCAATTGTGACCCCTTGTTTCTGTGTCCCATCTCTGGAACATCCTGTCTCTGTCCACCTTATCTATTCCTCGCAGTATTTTGTATGTCGTTATCATGTCTCCCCTAACCCTCCTGTCCTCCAGTGTCCCCACTGCCTCACGAACTTCCCCCACACTCACAACTGGCTCTTCCGCACTCCTACAAGATGTTATTCCTCCTTGCCCTATACACGAAATCACAGCTTCCCTGTAGGATATTCCCCTTCGTTCTGTGTGTGTGTGTGTGTGTGTGTGTGTGTGTGTGTGTGTGTGTTTGTGAGTACTCATCTATTTGTGGTTGCAGGGGTCGAGACAGTGTGTGAGTGTGTGTGTGTGTGTGTGTGTGTGTGTGTGTGTGTGTATATGTGTGCGTGAGATATGATGTGATGCACGTGTATTTGTATGGGTTATAGTCTGTGTGGTTGTGTGTGGGTGTCTGCACTTGTGTGGACTAGAGTGTGTGTGTGTATGAACAAGAGTGTCAACTCACACTGGACGTCGAGTTTCCATTGGTCATGCAGAGGCTGGTGTTCTATCACAGGAGACTCTGCCACACACTTGAGCAACTTGCCTCCGTCAGTGTGTCTAGGCACCAGCAGTACTTTACTAAGTGTGACATTCCCATTGCTCGCCGTCTGTCTAGGAGAGAAGAAGTTAAACACACACACACACACACACACACACACACATCATAGCACTAACGGAGACAAAGCTAACATGGGTGATAAGAGTGGGTGATAAGAGTGAAGTAACGAGAGAAGAATGGGAGAAGCCATACTTCACAAACCAGGGGACTATACAGCTATGAGACAATTCCTACAATGAGATGCAGTGGGAAAGAATACAAGAAGGAAAAACAGTAAATGAAATGGTGGAACAGATGAACACAATGTGCAGGGAGGCAGTGGAGAAGTTCGTATCAAGGGGCAACAGAAACAATGGGAAGACCACAGTGAGGCCATGATTTACCAGCAGGTGTGGAGTGGCCAAAGTCTAGGGTACTAGAGCATGAAAAAAATATAGTAGGAAAGGACCTCAGGAAAATAAAGCATTGAGCCGAAGAGCCAGAAATGAATATGCATGGATAAGAAGAGAAGCCCAGCGGTAATACAAAATTGATATAGCATCAAAAGCCAAATCTGACCCAAAGTTGTTATACAGCCACATCAGGAGGAAAACAACAGCCAAGGACCAAGTAACCAGGCTGAGTAACAGGGAGCGTCCAGGAAGTATGTGAAGAAATTTAGGGAGTTATTTATAGTGGGGACTAAAAAGCCTTCCAGCAAGTGCTGGCCACTGTGCACAACACTGTGCACAAGACAGCAAACGTAAAGCCAATATATAAGAAAGGAGAGAGACAGGCAGCATTAAAGTACAGACTAGTGTCGCTAACACGATTAGTACATAAAATCATGGAGAAGATTTTCAGAAGAGTGGTGGAGCACCTAGAAACGAACGGCTTCATACATGATAACCAGTACGGCTTCAGGGAAGGAAAATCCTGGATCACAAACACTCAAGTTCTACGACAAGGTAACAGAAGACAGCTGAGAGAGGGATGGGTAAACTGCATCTTCTTGGACTGTAAGGTTTTCGACACAGTACCACACAAGAGACTGGATGTGAAGCTAGAGAAGCAAGCAGAAAAAGAATGGAAAACAATCCAGTGGATCCGGGAATACCTAACAGGAAGGAAACAACGTGTGCAGGTACGTGACGAGGTGTCAGAGTGGGCGCCTGTGTTGAGTGGGGTTCCACAAGGGTCAGTCCTAAGGTCGGTGTTGTTTATTTTATAAGTGAATGACGTGGCGGAAGGGATAGATTCAGAGGTGTCCCTGTTCCCAGACGATGTGAAACTAATCAGGAGAATACAAGTGGACGAGGATCAAATAAGACTACATAGAAATCTGGACAGGCTGCAAGCCTGGTCCGGCGAATGTCATGAAGGTTACGAAATAACAAAGAAGACCGCAGAAGGAGTACAGCCTTGGGAGTCAAAGGCTGCCAAACTCACTCAAGGAAAAGTATCTTTGGGTTAACATCATACCAAGCACATCTCACGAGGCGCACATTATCCGAATAACTACTGCAGCATATTAGCGCCTGGTAAACCTAAGAATATCGTATTGACATGTAGGTAAGGAGTCGTTCAAGACACTATACGCTGTGTACGTCAGACCCATATTGGAGTATGCAGCACCAGCATTGAACCCCCACCTGGTCAAACACGTCAAGTAATTAAAGAAAGTGCAAAGGTTTGCAACATGACTACTCCCAGAGATATGGGGGTATGTCCTACGAGGAGAGGCTGACGACACTGAAGGCCAAGAGGGATAGGAGGGACATGATAACAACATATAAAATACTGAGAGGAATTGATAAGGTAGACAAGTACATAATATTTCAGAGATGGGACACAACTGGAAGTTAACAAGTCATATGAGTCATAGGGATGTTAGGAAGTATTTCTTCAGCATTAGAGTTGTCAGGAAATGGAACAATCAGGAGAGTGAAGCAGTTGAGGCAGGATGCATACAAATAGGGAGAGTTCATAGTAACGAGAAGCAAAGACGTAGAGCCAGGAGCTGTTAATGGACTCCTGCAACCAAAAATATGTGAGTACACACACACACACACACACACACACACACACACACACACACTCACACATACACAGGAGAAGCAAGAAACTACATAATTGGAACACTTCAGTCTGGAGGTCCCAAGATGGTAATTGCAGTGATGTATAACCCACCACAAAACAGCAGAAGGCCAAAGCAAGAATATGATGAGAGTAACAGATCGATGGTTGACACACTGGCTGAAGTGGCCAGAAAGCTGCTGATTATGGGTGACTTCAATCACAAAGAAATTGACTGGGAGAACCTGAAGCCACATGGCTGCCCAGAAACGTGGAGGGCTAAGATGATGGAAGTACTACTGGAAAACCTCATGCATCAGCATGTTAGCGACACTATCACACAGAGAGAGAGGAGAAGATGACCAGCAAGACTGGACCTAGTATTCACCTTGAGTACTGCAGATATTGAAAGACCCCACATGGCCAGTGAACACGTGGTTCTAAGTTTCGAATATATAGTAGACTTACAAGTGGAGAGGGAAGCGGGTAGGGCAAGACGAATGAAACCAAACTACAAGAGAGGGGACTACACAGGCATGAAGTATTTCCTGCACGAGGTTCAGTGGGGCAGAGCACTGGCAGGGAAGTCGGTAAATGAGATGATGGAATATGTGACAACAATATGAAACGAAGCTGAGGAGAGGTTTGTACCCAAGAGTAACAGAATTAACGAGAAGGCCTGGATGAGCTCTTGGTTCACTTAAAAGTGAAGAGAGGTAAATAACAAGTGTGCTAGAGAATAGAAGACGTATAGAAGTCAAAGGACCCATGAGAATAAGGAGAGCAGTCGTAGAACCAGAAATGAATAAGCACAGTTAAGAAGGGAGGCCCAACGACAATATGAAAATAACATAGCAGCAAAAGCCAAATCTCACCCGAAACTATAGTACAGCTACATCAGGAGGAAAACAACAGTCAAGCACCAGGTAATGAGCCTGAGAAAGGAAGGAGGGGAGATCACAAGAAACGACCGCGAAGTATGTGAGGAACTCAATATGATATTCAAAGAAGTGTTTACAGAGGAACCAGAAGGGACTCCAGAAAGACAGAGAGGTGGGGTACACTTTCAAGTGTTGGACACAATACATACAACCGTGGAAGAAGTGAAGAGGCTGCTAAGCTACCTCAAAGGCGATGGAGTCGGATAACATCTCTCCATGGCTCCTGAGAGAGGGAGCAGAGGCGCTATGTATACCACTAATAACTTTCCTCAACACATCTATCGAAACAGGGCGACTACTTGTGGTATGGAAGACAGCAAATGTAGTCCCAATTTTTTTTAAAAAGGAAACAGACACGAAGCATTAAACTACAGACCAGTGTCACTTACATGTATAGTATGCAAAGTCATGGAGAAGATTATTAGGAAAAGAGTGGTGGAACACCTAAAAAAAATGAGCTTATGAACGACAACCAGCATAGTTTCAGGGACGGGAAATCCTGTGTCACAAACCTACTGGAGTTCTATGACAGGGTGACGGCAGTAGGACAAGAAAGAGAGGGGTGGGTAGATTGCATTTTCTTGGACTGTAAGAAGGCTTTTGACACAGTTCCACATAAGAGATTAGTGAATAACCTGGAGGATTAGGCAGATATAACAAGGAAGACACTGCAGTGGATCAGGGAATACCTGTAGGAAGTCATCAGCAAGTCATGGTAAGTGACGAGTTGTCAGAGTGGGCACCTGTGAGGAGCGGGGTTCCACAGGGGTCACTCCAAGAACCGGTACTGTTTCTTGTATATTTCAACGACAACACAGAAGGAATATACTCAAGAGGTGTCCCTGTTTGCATATGATATGAAGTTGATGAGAAGAATTGAATCAGACGAGGACCAGGCATAACTACGAAGTGATCTGGACAGGCTGCAGGCCTGGTCCAGAAACTGGCTCCTGGTGTTCAATCCCACAAAGTGCAAAGTCATGAATATTAGGGAAGGGCAAAGAAGACCGCAGACGGAGTACATTCTAGGAGACTACAAACCTCACTCAAGGAAAAGGATCTTGGGGTAAGTATAACACCGTTCACATCTCGTGATTCGCCCATCAACCAAATAACTGCTGCAGCATATGGGCGCCTAGCAAACCTAAGAATAGCATTCCGACATCTTAATAAGGAATCGTTCAGGACCCTGTACACTGTGTACGTTAGGCCCATATTGGAGTATGCAGCACCAGTTTGGAACCCACATCTAGCAACAAGACTAGTCCCGAAGCTAAGGGGTATGTCCTACGAGGAGAGATTAAGGGAAATCGACCTAACGACACTGGAGGACAGGAGAGATAGGAAAGATATGATAACGACTTATAAAATATTGAGAGGAATCGACAAGGTGGGCAGAGACAGGATGTTCCAGAGATGGGACACAACAACAAGGGGTCTCAGTTGGAAGTTGAAGACTCAGATGAATCATAGGGATGTGGGAAGAAGGTGAGGAGCTCACAAGAAACGACCAAGAAGTATGCGAAGAGCTCAACACGAGATTTTACGAAGTATTTACGGTGGAGACAGAAAGGACTCTGGGAAGATAGAACAGTGGGGTACATCAACAAGGGACATACCAACAAGTGTTGGATGAAATACACAACCGAAGAGTAAATGAGGAAGCTGCTAAGTGACCTTGATACATCAAATTCGGTGGGACCTGACAACATCTCTCCTTGGGTCCTTAAAGAGGGAGCAGAGACACTGTGTTTACCACTAACCACAATTTTCAACACATCCCTTGAAACTGGGCAACTACCTGAGGTATGGAAGACGGCAAATGTAGTCCAGATTTTTAAGAAAGGAGACAGAACCGAGGCACTAAACTATAGACCAGTGTCACTGACGTGTATAGTATGCAAAGTCTTGGAGAAGATTATCAGGAGGAGAGTGATAGAGCACCTGGAACGGAACAAAATTATAAACGACAACCAGCACAGATTTATGGAAGGCAAATCCTGTGTCTCAAACCTACTGGAGTTTTATGACAAGGTAACAGAAGTAAGACACGAGAGAGAGGGGTGGGTTGATTGCATTTTCTTGGACTGCAAGAAGGCCTTCGACACAGTTCCTCACAAGAGATTAGTACAGAAGCTAGAGGATCAGGCACGTATAACAGGAAGGGCACTGCAATGGATCAGAGAATACCTGACAGGGAGGCAACAACGAGTCATAGTACGGAATGACGTATCACAGTGGGCTATTTTTGGTATATGTGAATGACATGATGGAAGAGATAGACTCAGAAGTGTCCCTGTTTGCAGACGATGTGAAGTTAATGAGGAGAATTAAATCAGATAAGGATCAGGCAGAACTACAAAGAGACCTGGACAGGCTGGACGCGTGGGCCAGCAACTGGCTCCTTCAATTTAACCCCGTCAAATGCAAATTCATGAAGACCGGGGAAGGGCAAAGAAGACCACAGACAGAATATAGGCTAGGTAGCCGAAGCCTGCAAACCTCACTCAAGGAGAAAGATCTTAGGGTGAGTATAATACCAAGCACATCTCCGGACGCACACATCAACCAGATAACTGCTGCAGCATACTGGCGACTGGCAAACCTGAGAATTGCGTTCAGATACCTCAGTAAGGAATCGTTCAAGACACTGTACACCGTGTACGTCAGGCCCATACTGGAGTATGCAGCACCAGTTTGGGACCCACACCAGGTCAAACATGTCAAGAAATTAGAGAAAGTGCAAAGGTTTGCAACAAGGCTAGTTCCAGAGCTAAGAGGAATGTCTACGAAGAAAGGTTAAGGGAAATCGGCCTGACGACACTAGAGGACAGGAGGGTTAGGGGAGACATGATAACGACATATAAAATATTGCGAGGAATAGATAAGGTGGACAAAGACAGGATGTTCCAGAGAGGGGACACAGAAACAAGGGATCACAATTGGAAGTTGAAGACTCAGATGAGTCAAAGGGATGTTAGGAAGTATTTTTCAGTCACAGAGTTGTCAGGAAGTGGAATAGTCTGGCAAGTGATGTAGTGGAAGCAGGAACCATACATAGTTTTAAGACGAGGTATGATAGAGCTCATGGAGCAGGGGGAGAGAGAGGACGTAGTAGCGGTCAGTGAAGAAGCGGGGCCAGGAGCTGAGTCTCGACCCCCTGCAACCACAAATAGGTGAGTACACACACACACATACCAGGTATATTGAGAGAGAAAATTTAGGTTAGTAAACATAATATTTGACAAAGTCTTACAATTAAAAGTAAAGAAAATATTTGATATCATAGAAATATTTCCACTTCAACTTTCTTCCTCTGTTATGATGTCATCGTTCACTCATCCCTTCCTCGCTAACTCTACCACTTTCTTCCATCTTTATCTCTCTCTTTCCTCAGCTTATTTCCTAGCTACCTAAGTTCCTGTCCCTTCACTCCATCCCATCTTTAATTTCCCTCCCTCTTTTTTTTCATTTGTCTCCATTACTTCTCTTTCATTTCATGAAACCTCCCTTCATCCCTTCATTTGTTTTAATCTCTATACAACACTTTTCCTTTATCCTACATTACGTTATCCTCTATTCTTCGCTTTCCACTCTACCTGTTCTACCCCATATCCTCACTTCCACTCTATTTGTTTCCCTTTTCCTTTCCTTCCTTCCACTCTCCCTAACTCCTACAGTTCTGTTCCTTCTTCGGTCCGTTACTTCCTTCTATCCTCCTTCATCACTCACAGAGATGGTGGTGTTGGAGAGCTGGGTGCCATCTAGCCACCAGGTGATGGAGGCCGGGGGTCGTGCCCCGACGCTCTGGCACACGAACTCATAATGTTTCCCAGCAGAGATGGCCTCGCGGGAGGCCAGCAGCATCACTGACAGCGGCTTTACTGCAAACATATAAACAATGAAATTAAAAGTCATTCGTTTGCTTGATTTTTTTTTTCAACAAACCTACAAATCGGTCATTAAACCAGACGACACTGCAGTCCGACCAAGACCACGAAAATTGTTTACGACTGTCCGACACGTCTGCTTTCGTCTCCGCTTGGTGACTTAAGTGAAAAAAATAAATTAACTAAAAATATGAGCTCAGACAGGTGGCGGCGACTCAGCATAACGCAGGAGCAATTAGATACACCAGTAACGCACTTAAACAAGACACTTAAACAAGACACTTAAACAAGACACTTAAACAAGACACTTAAACAAGACACTTAAACAAGACGGAGAAGACTGCATCAGGAAGCAGGAATGATACGAGAGTAAAACTACTCATAATACAAACTTTTACCCATCATTAAGGTACATGTATCACACAGACATCAGCCAGAGTGTATACTGAGGAAGCCGGAGTGTATACTGAGGAAGCCGTGTGCTGAGAAAACTCTTTCACAAGTGTAGTGAGGAAATATAAGACTGGTGCAGTGTGGCATTCTAACACTAGTGAAGGAAGTACTGTAACACTAGTGAAAGAAGTACTGTAACACTAGTGAAGGAAGTACTGTAACACTAGTGAAGGAAGTACTGTAACACTAGTGTAGGAAGTACTGTAACACTAGTGAAGGAAGTACTGTAACACTAGTGAAGGAAGTACTGTAACACTAGTGAAGGAAGTACTGTAACACTAGTGAAGGAAGTACTGTAACATTAGTGAAGGAAGTACTGTAACACTAGTGTAGGAAGGACTGTAACACTAGTGAAGGAAGTACTGTAACACTAGTGTAGGAAGGACTGTAACACTAGTGTAGGAAGGACTGTAACACTAGTGTAGGAAGGACTGTAACACTAGTGTAGAATGGACTGTAACACTAGTGTAAGAACGACTGTAACACTAGTGTAAGAAGGATTGTAACACTAGTGTAAGAAGGACTGTAACATTAGTGTAGAAAGGACTGTAACACTAGTGTAGGAAGTACTGTAACACTAGTGTTGGAAGGACTGTAACACTAGTGTAGGAAGGACTGTAACACTAGTGTTGGAAGGACTGTAACACTAGTGTAGGAAGGACTGTAACACTAGTGTAGAATGGACTGTAACACTAGTGTAAGAACGACTGTAACACTAGTGTAAGAAGGACTGTAACACTAGTGTAGAATAACCTCTTAACATTAAATTAAAGGAACTTTACTAAGTGTGTAGTAAAGGAATCTGCCCTGAGTCTAGTGAGGGACTCAGCAGTATCTTAAGGGTTCTTGCAATGAGGGGAAGCAGGGGGGGGGGGTTAGTGTTACAGACTCAATTTAAGAAAGTTTTCCCTTTAAATACTGATCCATTAAACAAATATTTATATTTTTTTGCGCTGATTTTAGCAATTTTAGGTCAATTTACGTCTAGCAGAGAAATACCTCATACTAATTTAGTTTGTATATAATAATAGAGGAGCACTGCTATATTTCTACTTTCTTATGCTAGGAAAAGTTACATTCACTCCCAAAAGTTCACAATCAAGACATTTATTGAGCAAAACGTTTTGCAACTGTTTGTTTTACCAATCCTAATAACAGGATCGATACAGAATTTATAAAGCCACCAGTGGCGAAAAATCTAATTCAATGAGGTGATTATGCAATTGTATTTTATTCCCACAATCTTTCGTATTAACGTATTTGGAATCAAAAATACTTCAGCAGTTTCTGACGTTTAATAAGCACGAACACCCACCATTTCTAATCATAACATAAAAAACATTAGAAAACACGTTTTTTTATTTTAAGTATTTCTTGCTAGTTTTCAATTTTTTGCTACTCCTGTGCTACACATTTTCTTACAGTAGTGAAATTAAATCAGTTTAGAACAACTAAACTAAATTATACATAAAAGAAAGTTTGGTAGAGGAGAAAATTCGTTTGTGAGTAGACAGAGTTTATGAAACAGGAAGGGTAGGCAAGGCAAGAGAAAATTCCACTCAGAAATTTCAACTCTTCACAGCACGTTCCCTCGCCTTGGACACACTCTGATATACACGGTATTAATGTACTTGCATATACATGTATATGAATACATACCCATTTGAGTTTTCTTCTATTTTCTTACTAGTTCTTGTTCTTATATTTCCTGTCATCTCCTTTCAGGAGAAAGGAAGAGTGGCAGAGAGCATGCATAGTCCCTTTGAATACACGAAAAATGGGGTTAAAAGACAATGTAATCATTATAGCGGAATTAGCCTGTTGAGTATACCAGGTAAAAATAAGACCGAAAGAAGGATCGCAGATGAATTAAGTTCTAGGAAGGTTGGGGGACGTGTATATGTTGTGTTTACAATGAAGGGACGTGTATACGCTGTTTACAATGAAGGGACGTGTATACGCTCTTTACAATGAAGGGACGTGTATACGCTGTGTTTACAATGAAGGGACGTGTATACCCTGTGTTTACAATGAAGGGACGTGTATACCCTGTGTTTACAATGAAGGGACGTGTATACGCTGTGTTTACAATGAAGGGACGTGTATACGCTGTGTTTAAAATGAAGTATACGAGCGAACAATATTTTGAAAAATACATTTATGAATTTAGGAAAGGAATGTGATATTGTGGCTAGGGGAGGAAGTGGCAGATGTAGCAAGTATACAGAAAAGGGGGTTGGTTACTTAATTAAGGCAGTTAAAAGATTTTTTTGACGATAGTGAGGGTCAGGTTAAAGTATGTAGTAGAGACTATTTTGGGGAGATTCTGAAGAGAAGTTGAAGATTCTGATATTCAAATTTGGGAGGTTATGTAAAAGAAGGAAATTATAAATGAACATGGAAAAGAGCTAGGTAACGAGAGTAAGAAAAAAATTAGGTAATGAAAGATTGGATATGAGATTGGAAGGAGGGCGTATAGAGAAAGTGAAGTGAGTTTGTTCTAATATTTGGGAGTAGAAGTGTCTACGGACGTGTCTACGAAAGATAAAATGAACCACAGAAATTATTAGAAGAAAAAGATGAGTGAGGCATCTGTGGAGATAAAGAACCTTATCCATAGAGGCAAAACGGAAAATGTACTACAAATAATGTACCAACGCTTTATATGAGTGAGAAATATGAGTATTAATGGAGGCAGCTGGAGGTAGTAAAGAAGTCGTGTCTGATTACAATGTATGGTGTGAATATAATGTAGATAATTCGTAGCTTAGAGGTTAGAATGTGGTGCGGGCTTAGTAAACGTACAGTATTACACAGTCGTTTAAACATTTTAAGAGAACTGAGGAACTATAGAGGGTATGATCAGCATAGGAAAGGTTGGAGGGAGTACATAAAGAATGTTTGGTGTGAGAAGGGCTTAGATATTTATCATGCATATGTGAGCATGTTGGTAAGAGTGAGTGGAGGCAAGTGTTTTTTATGACTTGACGTGCTGTTGGAGTGTGATCACGATAACATATATAAAATGAATCAGGGAAACCGGTTAGAAGGACTAGAGTACTGGAGGTATGAAGTACAGTACCTGCACTCTGAAATGTCGGGAATATTGCAGTTTGGAGGGGCATCTGATAGCAAGATAATGATAGTATGAGTGATGGTGAAAGTGTTTCCTCTTTCTCGGGTCAACCTACCTCAGTGGAAGAGGGTCGGTGTGTTACAAAATATACCGAAATTAATAATAATAATATTATTAATAATAATAATAATAATAATAATAATAATAATAATAATAATAATAATAATAAAATTAACTATTTTTAAATGGTTCTCACAATTCATTTCAATAGTGATGGAGGTCTGGACAGGTGTGGTGTGTTCGCTGTTGGAAGCTCTACACAGCAGGACAGTTTGCAGATGTGCACGAGTCAGTCTGTCCAAGGTAAATGTATTGGTGACAGTGTTGGCACGTGGAGACTCAAATGTGTCGTCAACCATCTCTCCCTTCATCCACCAGGTGACCCTGGGAGGAGGTTTACCTGAGGGAAGAAAAGCCTTAAGCAAAGTCAGCAAAGTGGTTGCACTATTATATGTATATATATATGTCGTGCCGAATAAGTAAAACTTGAGATTTTGGCTTAAATAGCAACGCTCTTCTTGCCGAATAGGGCAAGAGAAAATTAGTGTTTACAATTATTTGGTAAAAATCATTCAGAACCTAACGAAAAAAATATATTTCATTGTGTTTCTTTATTATTAAATTTTTGTAATCTTATATAAAATATATCTAGTTGGATTAGGCTAAATTAAACTGCGCTTGTTATAATATGGTTAGGTAAGTTTCCTAAGGTTCTTTTGGTACAAAATCATTATTTTTTAAATTAACATAAATTAAAAATATGTATCTCTAAATATATAAGAACATAAGAATGGAGGAACACTGCAGAAGGCCTACTGTCCCTTACAAGGCAGGTCCTTATCAAAACCACAACTACCTAAGAATTTAAACCCGTACTCACGACACCAATCAAACCCAGCCCCTCCCACTCATATATTTGTCCAATCTCTTTTCAAAGCCCCCCCAAGGTTCTAGCCTCTATCACCCTACTCGGAAGATTGTTCCACGCATCTACAACTCTGTTCGAAAACCAGTACTTGCCTATGTCCTTTCTAAATCTAAATTTATCCAATTTAAATCCGTTATTTCTAGATAAATTTTTAGAAAGTACTATTCGGCACGACATATATTATATATATATATATATATATATATATATATATATATATATATATATATATATATATATATATATATATATATATATATATATATATATATACATATATATATATATATATATATAAGTCGTGCCGATTAGGTAAAACTGGTCAATTAGCAAGAACTCGTCTAAAATTAAGTCCTTTCTAAAATTTTCTCTTATACGCTTAAAGATATATCTTTTCATTTATGTTAATGTAAGAATTTATATGTTTTGTACCAAGAGAAACTTTGAAAACCTACCTAACCTTATTACAACAAACTCAATTTATTTTAGCCTAACCCAACTAAATATATTTTAGATACGTTAACATTAATTTAATAATAAACAAACACAATGAAATATATTTTTTCGTTATGTTCAGAATGATTCTGGCGAAATTATTGCATACACAAATTTTCACTTGTCTTATATGGCAAGGTGAGCGTTGCTATTTAAGCAAAAATCGCAAGTTTTACCTAATCGGCACGACATATATATATATATATATATATATATATATATATATATATATATATATATATATATATATATATATATATATATATATATATGTAGTAGGTTAGTAGACAGCAACCACCCAGGAGGTACTACTGTCCTGCCAGTACTGTGAAACAGAAACCTGAAACTGTTTTTACATGATGGTAGGATTGTGGTGTCTTTTTTCTGTCTCATAAACACGTGGATAACAGGTATATCTAGCTACTTTACTTACACTTTAGGTCACACTACACTGGCATACACATGCATATATATACATACACACATCTAGGTTTTTCTTCTTTTCTTAATACCTCTTGTTCCTTTTATTTTCTCTATTGTCCATGGGGAAGTGGAAAAGAATCTTTCCTCCGTAAGCCATGCGTGTCGTATGAGGCGACTAAGATGCCGGGAGCAATGGGCTAGTAACCCTTTTCCTGTACAAATCTACTAAAAACGAGAAGAAGAAAACTTTATAAAATTGGGTTGTCTGAATGTGCGTGGATGTAGTGCGGATGATAAGAAAGAGATGATTGCCGATGTTATGAATGAAAAGAAGTTGGATGTCCTGGCCCTAAGCGAAACAAAGCTGAAGGATGTAGGCGAGTTTCAGTGGGGAGAAATAAATGGGATTAAGTCAGGAGTATCTGAGAGAGTTAGAGCTAAGGAAGGGTGCAATAATGTTGAAGGATCAGTTATGGAAGGAAAAGAGGGAATATAAATGTGTAAATTCAAGGATTATGTGGATTAAAATAAGTGTTGGATGCGAAAAGTGGGTCATAATAAGCGTGTATGCACCTGGAGAAGAGAGGAGTGTAGAGGAGAGAGAGAGATTTTGGGAGATGTTAAGCGAATGTATAGGAACTTTTGAACCAAATGAGAGAGTAATTGTGGTAGGGGACCTAAATGCTAAAGTGGGAGAAACATGCAGAGAGGGTGTAGTAGGTAAGTTTGGGGTGCCAGGTGTAAATGATAATGGGAGCCCTTTGATTGAACTTTGTATAGAAAGGGGTTTAGTTATAGGTAATACATATTTTAAGAAAAGAGGATAAATAAGTATACAAGATATGATGTAGGGCGTAATGACAGTAGTTTGTTGACTATGTATTGATAGATAAAAGACTGTTGAGTAGACTTCAGGATGTACATGTTTATAGAGGGGCTACAGATATATCAGATCACTTTTTAGTTATAGCTACAGTGGGAGTAAAAGGTAGATGGGATACAAGGAAAATAGAATCAGTAAGTAAAAGAGAGGTGAAGGTTTATAAACTAAAAGAGGAGGCAGTTAGGGTAAGATATAAACAACTATTGGAGGATAGATGGGCTAGTAGAGTGTAGGCAATGGGTCGAAAATGTATGGGGTAGATTTAAAAATGTAGTGTTAGAGTGTTCAGCAGAAGTTTGTGGTTACAGGCGAGTGGGTGCGGAGGGAAGAGGAGCGATTGGTGGAATGATGATGTAAAGAGAGTAGTAAGGGAGAAAAAGTTAGCATATGAGAGGTTTTTACAAAGTAGAAGTGATGCAAGGAGGGAAGAGTATATGGAGAGAAAAGAGAGGTTAAAAGAGTGGTGAAGCAATGTAAAAAGAGAGCAGATGAGAGAGTGGGTGAGATGTTATCAGCAAATTTTGTTGAAAATAAGAAAAAGTTTTGGAATGAGATTAATAAGTTGAGGAAGCCTAGAGAACAAATGGATTTGACAGTTAAAAATAGGAGAGGAGAGTTATTAAATGGAGAGTTAGAGGTATCGGGAAGATGGAGAGAATATTTTGAGGATTTGTTAAATGTTGATGAAGACAGAGAAGCTGTGATTTCGTGTGTAGGGCAAGGAGGAATAACATCTTGTAGGAGTGTGGAAGAGCCAGTTGTGGGTGTAGGGGAAGTTCGTGAGGCAGTGGGTAGAATGAAAGGGGTAAGGCAGCTGGGATTGATGGGATAAAGATAGAAATGTTAAAAGCAGGTGGGGATATAATTTTGGAGTGGTTGGTGCTATTATTTAATAAATGTATGGAAGAGGGTAAGGTACCTAGGGATTGGCAGAGAGCGTGTATTGTTCCTTTGTATAAAGGCAAAGGGGACAAAAGAGAGTGCAAAAATTATAGGGGAATAAGTCTGTTGAGTGTACCTGGTAAAGTGTATGGTAGAGTTATTATTGAAAGAATTAAGAGTAAAACAGAAAGCAGGATAGCAGATGAACAAGGGGGCTTTAGGAAAGGTAGGGGTGTGTAGACCAAGTGTTTACAGTGAAACATATAGGTGAACAGTATTTGGATAAGGGTAAAGATGTTTTTGTGGCATTTATGGATTTGGTAAAGGCGTATGATAGGGTAGATAGGGGGCAATGTGGCAGATGTTGCAGGTGTATGGAATAGGAGGAAGGTTACTGAAAGCAGTGAAGAGTTTTTATGAGGATAGTGAGGCTCAGGTTAGAGTGTGTAGGAGGGAAGGGGACTATTTCCCAGTAAAAGTGGGCTTAGACAAGGATGTGTGATGTCACCGTGGTTGTTCAATATATTTATAGATGGGGTTGTAAGAGAAGTGAATGCGAGGGTCTTGGCAAGAGGTGTTGGGCTAAAAGATAAAGAAGCAAATACAAAGTGGAGTTGTCACAGTTGCTTTTGCTGATGACACTGTGCTTGGGAGATTCTGAAAGAGCTGCAGAGGTTGGTGGATGAATTTGGTAGGGTGTGTAAAAGAAGAAAATTGAAAGTGAATATAGGAAAGAGTAAGGTGATGAGGATAACAAAAAGAATAGGTGACGAAAGATTGGATATCAGATTGGAGGGAGAGAGTATGGAGGAGGTGAATGTATTCAGATATTTGGGAGTGGACATGTCGGCGGATGGGTCTATGAAGGATGAGGTGAATCATAGAATTGATGAGGGGAAAAGGGTGAGTGGAGCACTTGGAGTCTGTGGAGACAAAGAACCTTGTCCATGGAAGTAAAGAGGGGAATGTATGAGAGTATAGTTATACCAACGCTCTTATATGGGTGTGAAGCATGGGTGATGAATGTTGCAACGAGGAGAAGGCTGGAGGCAGTGGAGATGTCATGTCTGAGGTCAATGTGTGGTGTGAATATAATGCAGAGAATTCGGAGTTTGGAAATTAGGAATAGGTGCGGATTACCAAAACGATTGTCCAGAGAGCTGAGGAGGGGTTGTTGAGGTGGTTTGGACATGTAGAGAGAATGGAACGAGACAGAGTGACTTCGAGAGTGTATAAATCTGTAGTGGAGGGAAGGCGGGGTAGGGGTCGGCCTAGGAAAGGTTGGAGGGAGGGGGTAAAGGAAGTTTTGTGTGCGAGGGGCTTGGATTTCCAGCAAGCATGTGTGAGCGTATTTGATAGGAGTGAATGGAGGCATATGGTTTTTAATACTTGACGTGCTGTTGGAGTGTGAGCAAAGTAACATTTATGAAGGGATTCAGGGAAACCGGCAGGCCGGACTTGAGTTCTGGAGATGGGAAGTACAGTGCCGGCACTCTGAAGGAGGGGTGTAAATGTTGCAGTTTTATAACTGTAGTGTAAAGCACCCTTCTGGCAAGACAGTGATGGAGTGAATGATGATGAAAGTTTTTCTTTTTCGGGCCACCCTGCCTTGGTGGGAATCGGCCGATGTGTTAATAAATAAAAAAAATAAAAATATATGCAAGACAACCACTATGAAAAAATAGAAGAATTCCAAGCGCTTTCGTGACTACTCACATTATCAAGGAACTATAAAAGGAAACATGACAAGAAGGCTTATAAAGGGGCAGAATACACCTCACAGTCACATCACACTAACAAAGACAACACCTCACAGTAGCGTAACATCACACGACTCTGTGAAGAGGAACATAAGAAAGGACCTGAAACTCTTCCCTAGAATTAAGATTAGTCCAATTTATCAATAAATTCTTCCCAAATTTTATTAATTATAAATGAATCCAATTTATATAAACCAAAAGAAATATTCATATTATTTTCAAAACTGCTTTTAATGAAACATGATTCTATTATATTCCTCTCAACCATGGACTTGCTTGATACAACCTTCTCAGCATTTTGAATAAGCAAAAAAAATTAACAGGTCCATTGATTTACCAAGGGTAGGTTTTTCTGGGTTAGGTCTTAACTATGTACATACAGGGGCCCCTAAGAACAAGCTGCCTCTTCATTTTTACAAATGGTTGCAAATCCTTCCCAATTTTATAAACATTTCTTAAAATATCACTGATATCACAATAGCTAAAATTTTCCCTATGCTTCTCACTTGTTTCCTGGAAGTTGTTACATTCTCACACAAAGCTATTTCACTTCTATGATTATTAAGAACATCTAATAATTTTGGTAGCATATTCCCATAATATACTTTACACCTGCTCATTGCTGCAAATATCCAATCAGCCAATCACGTGGCAGCACCTCAATGCCTAGAAAGCAAGCAGACATCGTCAAGAAATTCAGTTGTTTTTCAGACTGAACATCAGACTCTGGAAGTAATGTGATCTGAATTACTATGAGCGTAGTATGATTGTTGGAGGCAGACGAGGTGGTTTGAGCACCTCAGAAACTGTTGATCTCCTGGGATTTTCACCCACAACAGTCTCTGGAGTCTACATAGAATTGAGTGAAAAGAACAAAGCATCCTTTTTCATGAGAGAAAGTGGCGAGAATGGTCAGAGGAGAACAGTCAGACAGGTTCAAGTGACAGGAAAGTGACATTAACTTAAATATTCACGAATTACAACAGACGAAGAGCATCTGTGTAAGCACAACACGACTTTACATCTCTACTGCTTCTGCTGTCTCATCTGAATTCGACTGAAGATTTCTACTATGCAGGCGAAACGTTTTGGAATACAAATACCTGGATAAGTAGGACACTGTTATACATGTGTCCTACTTATCAAGGAGGAAGTTAGCCGCACTACAGCGTATTTGGCAGTTACTCTACAGCAAAGACCAAAATTCTACACGAGACAAATTCACTTTCGCCTTGAGAGAGTGAGAGTGAGAGTGAGAGAGAGAGAGAGAGAGAGAGAGAGAGAGAGAGAGAGAGAGAGAGAGAGAAATTGTGATACTTACCTCCATTGGCTTCACACGTGAGTGTCACTGAGTCTCCCTCGTTATAAGGACCCACATGAGGTCCTCCCTGCTCAGCAACAATCACAGGATTGTTTGGAGGAACTGAAAAATGATTGTTCTAATGTTATGACTGTGTGTGGGTCATTAAGGTTGTAACTCGATTTTACATTAAATAATCATTATATCCCTAAAACAAGGGCTAAATTAAAGTTGCATCATTATATTTACAATGGGAAATACATCTCTCACTGCATATACACCGACAGGTACACCTCTCATGGTGTATACAAAGAGATGTACACTTCCTGTGTTGTTGTTCCTTATGTTTACTTACAGTAAAGACTCGGCACTGTAATGTGATTAAATATTTATATTTATCATATTTAATCTATGTGTCTGTTAGAATAAACTTTCTTATACATAAACTTCAATTCTGTTTGGTACAGATAAACTTCTTTTACTGTGCTCTGCATCTTGCCTTTATCTTGACCTGCTTCTCTAACACTTATATTATGTATGCATTGTCGTGAAATCATAAATGGTGTGTCTTTCTGAGAATGCCTATTCCAGACCATTGCCGTATTTATTCCAGACCATTACAGTATCTATTTCATTATCGCATTAATGAGATGTTCAACCTCTCGCCTAAGTCTTTCCTCTGAATGATATTACTGAGAAATATCAATAAAATATATTTTGCGCTAATAGGAAAAAGAAAGCAACTTACTGATGACTGTGAGGTTGGTTCTGGCGTTCCTGGTTGGGCTCTTCTTGAAGTCAACTCGACATCGGTAAAGGCCCTCGTCTGTGGCCCGAATGTTGTCCAGGACTAGTGAAGCCGGTGCCGAGTGCAACTCAAAATGACCCCGACCACCCAAACTCTTTTCGTCAGCCCAGTTCCTAGCGTCCTGGAGGCTGTGCTTGCGGGAGTCATAGCTGTGAAAAGGGAAGCAACGGTATTTTTTTATGTTGCAGAATCTGTAGAATTGTTTGAAAAAAAAAGCTAGATATTTACCTGTTAAATTTCCTCATATAAGGCGGGTTTCATTCATGAAGTAATGACATCTATCCGCCTAAGAATGGAGATCTGTAAGGCGATGAATATATTGCTAAACAATTCCCTGCTGGAACTGTGGCAAAGGACAATTGGGTCACTGTGTCATGTCTGATGCAGACGTGATACAGTACTGCTGTCTTTGGAACTTTTCTATTAGAAAAAGCAATAGATCTGCCAATCCCAGGACCACGGTTCATGCCCTCTGTCCATCTTTCTGGTTATTCACTTCACTAAGGGTTCAGTTGAAAACACAGCATTTATACTAACTATCCTTTGCATTACCATCTTAAAGAATAGCAAGTAGAACTAGAAGTGTTGTTGATTAACGTATTTAATCAAAGATTCCTCAAGACTCTTACTAATTTCGTCTTCTGAACCATCTTCTTTTAGTTTCCATTACCTTTTGTTTTCATGTCATCACTTTAATTTTCCTTCATACAAAAATCTCCTTCAAATTTCTCCATTAACTTCAGTAACTTTAATTCTGAAACTCTCAAGAAAATAAGTGAATCAGTAGCATACAGAGTCATTCCAAGCACCTTGAAGTAATATAATAATACGTAAATGCTCATTATTTTGTTTATATTTTGTTAAAGATATTTGAGATTATATTATTTTAATTATAAGCACTACAGCATAATGCAGTGAAATATTGAGTAATAATAGAATAGATTTAAGAAGGTAGTGTTAGAGTGTTCAGAAGTGTGTGTTCACAGTGACTGCAGGAGGAAGAAAGAGTGATTGGTGAAATGACGAGGTAAAGAGAGTAAGTAGTAACAGAAAAAAATAGAATATGAGCTGTTTTTTTACAAAGTAGAAATGATGCACAGAGGTTGGATTATATAGCGGGAAAAAAGAAAGGCTAAACGTGTGGTGAAGGAAGGCATAAGTAGACCAAACATAACAGAGGGTGAGATGCTATCAACAAATTTTGCTGTGAATAAGACAAAGTTTTGTAGTGAGATTAAAAAGTTGAGAAAGCCTTAGTGAATGAATGGATATGAGAGTTAAAAATAAAAGAGCAGAGTTATTAGATAGAGAGTTGGAGGCATCGGGAAGACGGAGGGAATATTTTGAGAAACAGTTAAATGTTGATGAAAATTGGAAAGCTGTTATGTCATGCATTTGGCAGGAAGATATAACATCATGTAGGAGTGAGGGAGAGCCAGTTGTGAGTGTGGGGGGAGGTGTGTGAGGCAGTGGGTAGAATGAAAAGGGGGTAAAAGAAGCTGGGGTTGATGGGATAAAGACAGAAATGTTAAAAGCAGGTGGAGACATAGTTTCAGAATGGTTGTTGATTATATTAAATAAATGTACGGAAGAGGGTACGGTACCTAGGGATTGGCAGAGAACATGCATAGTTCCTTTGTATAAAGGCAAAGGGGACAAAAGAGAGTGTAAAAATTATTAGGATAAGGCTGTTGAATATACCTGGTAAAGTGCATGGTACAGTTATTATTGAAAAAATTATGAGTAAGACGGAGAGTAGGATAGCAGATGAACAAGGAAGCTTTAGTAAGTGTAAGGGATGTGTAGACCAAGTGTTTACAGTGAAGTATATAAGTAAACAGTATTTAGATAAGAGTAAAGAGGTTTCCGTTGGCTTGATGGATTTGGAAAAGGCGTATTTTAGGGTAAATAGGGAGCAACGTGACAGGTGTTGCAAATGTATGGAATAGGTGGTAGGTTTTTGAAACAGTTAATAATTTTTACGAGGATAGTGAGGCTCAGGTTAGAGTATATAGGGGGGGAGGGAGATTATTTCCCAGTAAAAGTAGGCCTTAGACAGGGATGCGTGATGTCACCGTGGTTGTTCCAGATATATATAAGATGAGGTTGAAGAGAAGTGAATGCTCGGGTGTTGGCAAGAGGTGTGGGGTTAAAAGAGAAAGAATCTAACACACAGTGGGGCCTTGTCAAAGTTGTTTTTTGCTAATAATACTGTACTATAGGGAGATTCTGAAGAGAAATTGCAGAGGTTTATGCGCAAGTTTGGAAGGGTATGTAAAAGAAGGAAATTAAAAGTAAAAATAGGAAAGAGTAAGGTGATGAGGACAACCCTCCAAACTGGAACATCACCACCCCTCCTCCAGAGTGTAAGCACTGTACTTTTAACTTACAGGACTCAAGTGTAGCTAACTGCTGATATTCAAACTGTATGTCAAATCATAAAAATCACTTACCTCCACTCACTCCTATCTAAAATGCCCACTCAATACTGTTGAATTTACAAGCCACTAGACATCAAAACCTCCTTTACTCCTTCCAAGCTTTACTAGATCGACCTCTAGCCCTCCCTCCCTCCACACCAGATTTATATGCTCTCCTAGTCTTCCAGTTTTTCTCCAACCTCTCTAAATGTCCAAACTGCAACATCTCCTTAGCCCTCTGATTAATAACTTTGGTAACTCACACCTACTCCTATTATCTAGATTTCGATTTATCATCATCATAATAATCACACCACTGTCACTAAACCCGACATCTCTACTGCTATAGCCTCCTCCAAGTTGCAACATACAAAACCCAAGTTTCACACCCACACTACAATGTTCGTACAACTCTTAAACTATATCCCCACCTGCTTCTAACAATTATGTCTTACTCCCATCTAACCCAACGACGCGACTTTACCGTATCACTTTCGTTTTACCCAGTACCTCACCCACCTCCACCACACGCACATCTCGCTCTTCCTCACTCCTAAAAGGAGTTATGCCTCCCTGCCCATTGCAAGAAATCAATTCCTCTCTCTTCATCAGCGTTCAGCAACTCTTAGAAAGTTCTCCCCATCTTCCAAGTACCTCCACCTCCCCACCTAATGGCTCCCCACTTTTGTTTTTAAATATTAAATCAATTTGTTTCCTAGACTTTCACAACTTATTGATCTTAACCCAAAACTTTTAATTCTCAGCAAAATTATATGATAAAATCTCTCCCAGTCCCTCCTTATCTCTCATTTTCCTCTCCCTCACCACTCCTTAAAGCTCTCTTTTACTCTTCGTATTCTCTTCCCTCCTTATATCACTTCTATATTGCGAAAACTTTTTATATGCTATCTTTTTCTCCCTTACAAGTCTCCTTACTTAGTCATTCTATAAATCTCTACTTTTTCTTCCTCACCCACCCACCTATACATACACTCTAATAATGCATTCTTAAATCTACCCCATACCTCCTGTATTCCTTCTTATTACCTGTACTCTAACCCACCATTCACCGAATAATTGCTTATACCTTACCTTAACCATCTCTTTAAATTTATGAACCTTTACTTCTCTCTCTTGCCAGCGATGACATTCTCTTTGTACCCCATCTACCTGTTATTCTCACTGATGCTACCACTATATAGTTGTCGAAGCGGCAGCATCAACGGATCTCATCAATTTTTCAATCCCTTGGACCAGTACAAGACCCCTATGATGACCTACTCTTAATTACTACTGAACTAACATGCGTGGTAACTCAAAATGACTTAAACCTGACTGTGGATATCTAATGACTTGACAAAATAGACGATCAAAAGGAGGACTATCCTGTATACCAACATCCGCTCACTGTAAGACGAACAAACAACTGAAGCTCCAAGCGCAACAAGATCTCCTTAATCACATCGCCCCCTCAAACTAGACCAGTGATCCCATGGGCAGAAGAAAAAGTAGGAGAACCAGCACCAGCAACATTAAGTTGGCTAAGACATCAGTTTCCTTCATGAATAGCTCGTAGGCAGCCGGCGCATCACCTCTCTCTCTCACCCCAGCTGACCACACAACAACAAACATTGCCGACCCACAACACAGTGTGTGGCACTCGAGGTTTGCTCAAGGCCTATTCCTTTAAGGTAAAGGAGGAGAAGATGTAAACTAGAAAGAGAAAAGCGCTTCCTATACAGACGAAGGCAAAGAATAACAGAG
The DNA here is from genome assembly GCA_009830355.1 of Cherax destructor. Classification (NCBI taxonomy): domain Eukaryota; kingdom Metazoa; phylum Arthropoda; class Malacostraca; order Decapoda; family Parastacidae; genus Cherax; species Cherax destructor. The sequence continues at coordinate 44,162 of WNWK01012977.1, forward strand.
TGGCTAAAAGAGGCTAATATATCTGCAATACGTAGGGAGACACTGGTCAGAGATGACAGCAAAGAAATGAGTGAGCTACTCAAGTCCCAATATGACTCGGTTTTTAGCCAACCGCTAACCAGACTGAAGTCGATAACCTAAATGAATTATTTTTTAGCGAAACAGAATTTGGTAGACACACACCTATCTGATATTATTCTGACCCTAAATGACTTCGAAAAGGCAGTAAATGACATGCCCATGCACTCTGCCCCAGGCCCAGACTCATGGAACTCCGTGTTCATCAAGAACTGCAAGAAGCCCATATCAGGTGCTTCTAATATCCTAAAAACAACAGACATAGACCTACTCCGCAAAGGGGGCAGTAAGGCAATAGCAAAGAACTACAGACAGATAGCGCTAACGTTCCATATCATAAAAATCTTTGAAAGGGTTCTAAGAAGCAAGATTGCCACCCATCTAGATAACCATCAGTTACACAACCCAGGGCAGCATGGGTTTAGAGCAGGTCGCTCCTGTCTGTTCCAACTACTTGACCACTATGAGAAGGTCCTGGATGCTCTAGAAGACAAACAGAATGCAGATGTAATATACACAGACTTTGCAAAAGCTTTTGACAAGTGTGACCATGGTGTAGTAGCACACAAAATGCGAGATAAAGGAATAACAGGAAAGGTTGGTCGAAGAATCTATAATTTCCTGACAAATAGAACACAAAGAGTAGTAGTGAACAGAGTAAAGTATGAGGCAGCTACGGTGAAAAGCTCTGTTCTACAAGGCACAGTACTCGCTCTCATCTTGTTCCTCATCCTCATATCGGACATAGACAGGGATATAAGATACAGCGCCGTGTCTTCCTTTGCAGATGACACCCGAATTTCCATGACAGTGTCCACCATTGAAGACACCACAAGTCTCCAGGCGGACATCAACCATATCTTTAAATTGGCTGCAGACAAAAATATGAAGTTCAATGATGAGAAATTTCAATTACTCCGATGTGGAAAGCGTGAGGAAATTAAAACTACATCGGAGTATAAAACAAATTTCAACCACACAATAGAGCGAAAAATAATGTCAAAGACCTGGGAGTGATCATGTCAGATCTCACATTCAAAGATCATAACAATGTATCACTCACATCTGCTAGAAAAATGACAGGATGGATAATGAGAACCTACAAAAAAAGGGATGCCAAGCCCATGATGACACTCTTCAGGTCGCTTGTTCTATCTAGGCTGGAATATTGCTGCACAATAACAGCACCTTTCAAGGCAGGTGAAATTGCTGACCTAGAAAATGTACAGAGAACCTTCATGTCACACATAACTTCGATAAACCACCTCAATTACTGGGAACGCTTGAAGTTCCTAAACCTGTACTTCCTAGAACGCAGGCGAGAGAGATACATGATTATATACACTTGGAAAATCTTAGAGGGATTAGTACCAAACTTGCACTCGAAAATCACTCCCTATGAAAGCAAAAGACTCGGCAGACGATGCAACATTCCCCAATGAAAAGCAGGGGGCCCACTAGCACGATAAGAGACAACACAATAAGTGTCAGGGGTACAAGACTGTTCAACTGCCTCCCAGCATACATAAGGGGATTACCAATAGACCCATGGCTGTCTTCAAGAAGGCACTGGACAGGCACCTAAAGTCAGTACCTGACCAGCCGGTCTGTGGTTCGTACTTCGGGTTGCATGCGGCCAACAGTAACAGCCTGGTTGATCAGGCCTTGATCCAACTTGAGGCCAGGTCACAGACCGGGCCGCGGGGGCGTTGACACCCAGAACCCTCTCCAGGTATACATCTAGTGGGCTCACAACTAGCTCAAAACGTAAGGAACCATAAACTTGAACAAAAGCTGCTTAAACCAACCAAAAAAGAATGACGACCACATAGGAATGCAAACAACTGTTCTTAAATATACTGAACAAATGACTTTTCTCAACACCAGGATGGAAAGTTGTACAAGATTGAAAAACAAACAAGGATTCACAGATGAGTGAATACCTACATAATCAAACGTACCAACTGAAACAACAACAGTTATTAGATACTGTAATTTTACACAGTCCTCATTTTCCTGGAGACACCAACTCGGGTACTTGCTTGCAAAACGCTCCATTTCATCAACATTGATCTGAAGGTTTGCGTAACAGTAATATATCAAGGAGGCCTCTTTGCTAGGCAGACCAGGTTAAGTATGAACTGTTATGCTAAGACGTCATTCATGTGATAGAAAAAGACCTAATTGTTGCTTTCTCATCAAATGAAGTGTAATATGTATTTAATGGGTACCTATAAAAAAAAAGCGACAGAACCTATGGTATAGGCTACGAAACCCCAAACGTGGTCATAAAGACAACATTCATCAACGTTTCACTCGAGAAGGTAAAATCATGGTAAAAAAAAAAAATCAGTAACAGGTTGTACGTGTGAAATAACTAATGAACACAATATAACTAGCTTCCTTAGAGAGGCTGGTCTGACCAGCGTAAGTCGCAAGGCTGGTCTGACCAGCGTAAGTTGTGGAGGAATGTGCTCCTACGATAATGTACTGTAAGTGTAAAGCTTGCTACTTAGCTTATTGATGAATCCAAGATGTCGCAGCCGTCCCCAACACCTTCTCAGGTGATCCATCTATGGCCTCATTCTCACAGGGCTGTAAGGTAAACATCAAGTGAGTATAATTATTGCCCCAAAGGAGCATATGCCCATATTTCAGTCTTAAATGGAGTGAAAGGCGGTTTACTCACTTGTTTGGACTTGAAAGTCCACGCATAACCGCCGTCAATAGGTAAATTTTGATGATCTTGACATTCAAGAACTGCGCAGTCCCCTGCCTGACAAGAACATAAAAACATACCTTGCTCTTGTAATGTGAGCGATGGTGTTGGCTCCACCATATACAGCGGAAATGCTGTCTTGATTGTAGAATGTCGCTGATGAGTCACCGTCTTGTTTCGATGGAGTTCACTTGCGATTGTCTCTACGTTTGTCTTGCAGTAAGAAGTTGCACACACTTCTGAATATACTGCGATTTTATTCACTAAACGCGCTGGAACAGAGTTCTTATCTTATTTCCCGACGTTAGTGGAGATTAAATTAGAATAACGGATGCGTACGACTAATGTCTTTGTTGAGTTACGTCGCCTCGCGCCGTATGACCGCTCGTGTCGTATGACCTCTTCAGAGCCCGTATTCAATCTAACCGCCTCGTGGTGCCTCTTGCAGTCTCGTGGTGCCTCGTGAGGCTTGTTCGCTGAGGTCAGCACAATTTCAACAATTGCTACAAGTGGCAATTAAAATGTTTGTGTTCTCTAAATTTCAATCACTGGAACACATGATTATAATTTCAAAGTGTAGAAACTAATACAACAGTTTACTCTAATCTTCCTGGTACGGCAAAGAGTTACATTTGTCTCAAATGTCTACACACTCGCTGCTACTTGGTCAGACCACGTGACACACTGTAGCACTAAACTACAGACCAGTGTCACTGACATGTATAGTATGCAAGGTCATGGGGAAGATTATCAGGAGAAGAGTGGTGGAGCACCTAGAAAGGAATGAGCTTATCAATGACGGCCAACACGGTTTCAGGGACGGGAAATCCTGTGTCACAAACCTACTGGAGTTCTATGACAGGGTGACAGCAGTAAGACAAGAGAGAGAGGGGTGGGTAGATTGCATATTCTTGGAGTGTAAGAAGGCGTTTGACACAGTCCCACACAAGAGATTAGTGCAGAAGCTGGAGGACCAGGCAGGGATAACAGGGAAGGCACTACAATGGATCAGGGAATACCTGTCATGAAGACAGCAGCGAGTCATGGTCCGTGGCGAGGTGTCAGAGTGGGCGCCGGTGACGAGTGGGGTTCCACAGGGGTCAGTCCTAGGACCGGTGCTGTTTCTGGTGTTTGTGAACGACATGACGGAAGGAATAGACTCCGAAGTGTCCCTGTTTGCAGATGATGTGAAGTTGATGAGAAGAATTCAATCGGAAGAGGACCAGGCAGAACTACAAAGGGATCTGGACAGGCTGCAAGCCTGGTCCAGCAATTGGCTCCTGGAGTTCAACCCAACCAAGTGCAAAGTCATGAAGATTGGGGAAGGGCAAAGAAGACCGCAGACGGAGTACAGTCTAGGGGGCCAGAGACTACAAACCTCAATCAAGGAAAAAGATCTTGGGGTGAGTATAACACCAGGCACATCTCCTGAGGCGCACATCAACCAAATAACTGCTGCAGCATACGGGCGCCTAGCAAACCTAAGAACAGCATTCCGACATCTTAATAAAGAATCGTTCAGGACCCTGTACACTGTGTACGTTAGGCCCATACTGGAGTATGCAGCACCAGTTTGGAACCCACATTTATCCAAGCACGTAAAGAAGCTAGAGAAAGTGCAAAGGTTTGCAACAAGAATAGTCCCGGAGCTAAGGGGTATATCCTACGAGGAGAGGTTAAGGGAAATCGACCTGACGACACTGGAGGACAGGAGAGATAGGGGGACATGATAACGACATACTATAAAATACTGAGAGGAATTGACAAGGTTGACAGAGACAGAATGTTCCAAAGATGGGACAGAGCAACAAGGGGACACAGTTGGAAGTTGAAGACTCAGATGAATCACAGGGATGTTAGGAAGTATTTCTTCAGTCACAGAGTAGTCGGGAAGTGGAATAGCTTGGGAAGCGATGTAGTGGAGGCAGGTTCCATACACAGCTTTTGGAAGAGGTATGATAAAGCTCATGGCGCAGGGAGAGTGACCCAGTAGCGGCCAGTGAAGAGGCGGGGCCAGGAGCTATGTCTCGACTCCAGCAACCACAACTAGGTGAGTACAACTAGGTGAGTACTGTGGTCAGTACATCTGGTCTGTGTTAATTAGTTTATGCACCCAGACTCGCCTCGTCTGGCCCCTTCCTAAGGGCGGAAAGGGTGAGAGCCCTTAACAAGGGTAGTAAGGGCGCATACCCCCCTCCTTTGGAGAATTTTCTCCACATAAGTCGCAAGGCTGGTCTGACCAGCGTAAGTCGCAAGGCTGCTCTGACCAGCGTAAGTCGCAAGGCTGGTCTGACCAGCGTAAGTCGCAAGGCTTGTCTAACCAGCGTAAGTCGCAAGGCTGGTCTGAACAACGTAAGTCGCAAGGCTGGTCTGACCAGCGTAAGTCGCAAGGCTGGTCTGACCAGCGTAAGTCGCAGTTCTACTTCTTTGCTCTCGTTTGCACTCCTTCCAAGTAGTGGAATTTTTTCTTCTCGTTGAAGGAGCTTTGTATTGGTGAACGAAATATGGAAGAGCCCTCGTAACATTGCACACAGCATATAGTCCTGTATTCCTGGTATTTGTCCGGATACATGTTTTATTAATATCAGACAGTTTTAGAACTGTTTGTTTTTTAATCTGACCAAAGTTCACTTGAGCTTCGTTCGAACAAGTAAGTGGTTCCTTGTCCTATTTCTTTAAATAATCAATGAGAATATCAGTGATGTCTGCTAAGCTAGGGATAAATTTCCCATAAAACATCACTACCCACTTTGCACACTGCAACAAGGCAAAAATGCATAATTCCAAGCTCCATTAGTCCTTGTTGTGTGGGGAAATCAGTACATAGTATAGACTCTGGATGTAACATAATTTAATGATAAGTCTGTTTAATACTTAATTCAGTGTAAAAATTTACTATCATGGAATCTATACAATCATGGTCAATCACTGGTAGCAGCTAGGATTCTCATTTGGTTATTGTATTCAAGCATCTGAAATCTTGAACAATGCTATGCGAGCTTTCAAATTACTTAACCCTAAAACTGGTGAACAGAAAGAGGCCTGGCAAAGCTCTTTGATATTTAGATCAATACAAGAGAGACCAGTATGTGTAATTAGGCGACTAGTGAGAGACTGACCTCCAGACCAGGAAGTAAGTCTAACTTCAACTCGTCTTGACCTCAGCTCCTCACTATTATTGGCGTATATAAGCTGACAGCTGTTCCCATTAGAGCCGTGGGGCTCCGACAACTGAACTTTCTGCAGCTACCTGCTTCACTGAATATAGAGGGAATGCAAAAGGTTGTAGTGTGATGTATACGTATTGAAGACATGTTCAGTGAGCCACATTGTCCAGTCTCACTCTTAACACCAACAGTGATCACTAATCAGTCAGTATTAACACCAACAGGTAATATTATAGCCAATTATTATCAAGTCCAGCACAGTAAAAAAATTGCTCAATCACCATTAACAACAACAAATGTGATCATTATATTAATATTCAAAAATTACATCTGCAGTTTCCATTAAAATTATCAATTATGATTATCACAATCGGCATTATTCCAGGCTCAGTCTTTATTACAGTCACCAGTAACACCAACATTCACTATTAACCCCAAGACTCACTATTAACACAAGGCGTCACCAGTAACACGAAAAGTCACCGTAAGCACAAACACAGTCACCTTTAACACCAACAGTCAACATAATTGCTAATACATTCAGCATTGTTGGTGATACAGTCATTTTCTTTTATCACCAACACAATCCCCATTACCCTCAACACAACCACCTCTGTCTGCATCAATTATGACTACAAATACAACTGTCAAAAATTATATCAGTTCAACAATACTACCTCTTTCAACAATACTTAAAGCTCAACAACAAATATATAATATACGTAATATGTATCTTTATTTCTACAAGTACATGTACATGGTATACAGGCCTAGCTGACATCAATGACATACTACTATATAGAAAACCGCTTGTTATGCAGAGCATTTCGGGCAAATTAGGTCAGTTTTGTCCCAGGATGCGACCCACACCAGTCCACAAACACCCAGGTACCCACTTTACTGATGAGGAACATAGACAACCGGTGTAAAGAAACACGCCCAATGTTTCTACCCTCGCCGGGAATCGAACCTTGACACTCGCCGTGGGAAGCAAGATCTTTATCCACCAGGCCAGATCTCTTGTAACTCCACCAACAGAAGCTTCACTAAAATGTTCATTGTCATCACCAGCAGCATACAGTCTAATGGTCTCCATTGCAATACTCAAAACTGCCGTCAGCACTTTCCAAACACAAAACTTCAGTCCCATCTTTACGACTATCACCACAAGCTATACTACTTACACCACAAAAACTCCTATACTATCATTACGACCGCTATCACCCTAATCAATACTGTCGTGATTATCACCAGCACCACAAATACTTGAGCCACCATCACTATGACAATCATCACCACCACCAGTGTCATAAAAAAATCATTATTTTCACTGTCATTAACACTAAAAGATTAGTCAAATCACCGCAATCATAACTCACTATAACAACCATCACCACATGAACTAGTAGCACAAACGTCAATGCTGCTATTACCATTACCAGCCATTACCACTACAAGATCCCACTTTTTGTCACTACCCAACATCTCCATTGCATGTTGAGACGAAATGCACAATACTGTGAATTACCTGCACAATACTGTGAATTACCTGCACAATACTGCGAATTACCTGCACAATACTGTGAATTACCTGCACGATACTGTGAATTACCTGCACGATACTGTGAATTACCTGCACAATACTGTGAATTACCTGCACAAAAGGTTTTTTTGTTGTACAAGTGAAACGTCGTCTTTGTAAAAGATTTTAACATTACACTTGTGTGTTTATACATACAAATGTGTCGCCGAGCATTTACTTTATACTGTGGAACACCTCCACTGTCATTAGCGAGCAGCAAAACCCTAGTAAGACCCAAGTGAAGAGCGGAAGACCTAGAGATCCGACAGAAAAAGCCTTCGTTTTTCTCTTTAGTTCCCCCTTTCCTTACGACAGGAAAATGTTAACTCGTGATTAACAACAGAAATTAACAGTTTGAACAAAGAACAACTTGGCCAGTGGTTGTCTAGTTACTGATATCCAGTACTAATTTGCTTTAGGTTGATTGATCATCGATATCTAACACTGATAACCTCGATGATGATTAATCACTGACACCCAGTAGTGGTACCACAGAGGCTGATCAGTACTACTACTCAGGACCCGTGTATGAGGGCTTGCTTAATCACTGATATCCAAACTGAGTAAGGCAAATGCTGCTCAAACACTGATATACTGCATCGGTATGAGAGCAGCTCCAAAATTACTGATACCTGTTTGTTAGTGGCTGCGTATAAATGATACCTTGTCCTGATACCACAAAATTTATCCAGTACTGTCATCCAGACACTGTACAACAGTGGTTACTTAATCTTTGAGAGGACTCGCGATGGACCAGGCCCTGATCAACCAGCCTGTGACTGCCAGCCTCACACAATCCAACATATGAACCACAGCCTTCTTGATGAGGTACTGACTATATGTATCTGTCCAGTTCCTTTTTGAAGACAGGGGCCTATTAGTAATCCCCCCCGTGTGTGCCGAGAGGCAGTTGAACAGTCTTCGGCCACTGACACTTATTGTGTTATCTTTTAGTGTACTCTTGGCAGCCCTGTTTTTCATTGGAGGGACTAGTTGCTCTAGGATTTTCCAGTTGTAAATTATGATGAATCTTTCTTCCCTGCACTCCAAGGAGCACAGGTCAAGGGACTTCAAACGGTCTCAATAATTTAGGCGCTTGACTGTACTTATATATTGAAAGTTCTCTGTACATACTGCAGGTGTGCAATATCGCCTGCCTTGAAAGATGCAGTTAGTGTACAACAGCATTTCAGCCTAGAGAGAGAACAAGTGATTTAATAAGAGAATTATCATTTGCTTGGCATCCCTACCTGGAGTCTACCTGGAGGGCATTCCGGGGATCGACGTCCCCGCGGCCCGGTCTATGACCAGGCCTCCCGGTGGATCAGGGCCTGATCAACGAGGCTGTTACTGCTGGCTGCACGTAGTCCAACGTACGATCCACAGCCCGGCTGATCAGGCACTGACTTCAGGTATCTGTCCAGCTCCCTCTTGAAGACAACCAGAGGTCTGTTGTTAATGCCCCTTATGGCTGGTGGGAGGCTGTTGAACAGTCGTGGGCCCCGGACACTTATTGTGTTTTATCTTAGTGTACCAGTGGCGCCCCTACGTTTCACTGGGGATACGTTGCACCGTCTGCCAAGTCTTTTGCTTTCGTATGGAGTGATTTATGTGTGCATATTAGGGACCAGTCCCTCCAGAATCTTCCAGGTGTAGATTATGATATATCTCTCTCGCCTGCGCTCCAGTGAATACAAGTTTAGTGCTTCCAGGCGTTCCCAGTAGTTAAGGTGTTTGATGGAACTTATACGTGCAGTAAAGGTTCTCTGTACATTCTCTAGATCTGCAATTTCACCTGTCTTGAATGGGGATGTTAATGTACAGCAGTATTCTAGCTGTTCTCATTATCCATCCTATTAGTTTCCTCGCAGATGTGATTGTGGCATTGTTGTGGTCCTTGAAGGTGAAGTCTTCGGACATTACCACACCCAGGTCCTTCACATTACTTTTCCGCTCTATTGTGTGATTAGAGTTTGTAATATACTCAGTCCTAGCTATTATTTCCTCCAGTTTTCCATAACGGAGTAGTTGGAATTTGTCTTCATTGAACATCATATTGTTCTCTGTTGCCCATTGGAAAACTTGGTTTATATCTTCTTGGAGATTTGCCGTGTCCTCAATGGATGACACTCATGCAGATCCTAGTATCATCTGCAAAGGATGATACAGTGCTATGGTTTACATCTCTGTCTATATCTGATATGAGAATAAGGAACAAGATAGGTGCGTGTACTGTGCCTTGTGGGACAGAGCTCTTCACTATGGCAGCATCCGATTTAACTCTATTTACCACTACTCTTTGTGTTCGATTGGTTAGGAAGTTGAAGATCCATCTGCCTACTTTGCCAGTTATCCCTTTAGCACGCATTTTGTGTGCTATTACACCATGATCGCACTTGTCAAAGGATTTTGAAAAATCTATGTATACTACATCTGCATTCTGTTTGTTTTCCAGAGCATCTAAGACCATATCATAGTGGTCTAGCAGTTGCGAGAGGCAGGAGCGACCTGCTCTGAAACCATGTTGCCCTGGGTTGTGCAATTTTTGGGAGTCCAGGTGGTTTGCTATCCTGCTTCTTAGAACTCTTTCAAAGATTTTTATGATATGGGACGTTAAAGCTATTGGTCTATAGTTCTTAGTTCTGCTTTGCTGCCACCTTTATGGAGTGGGGCTATATCCGTTGTTTTTAGTGACTGTGGAATCTCGTCTGTGTCTAAGCTCCTTCTCCATAGCATACTTAGGGCCTGTGAGAGTGGTTTCTTGCACAGTTCTTAATGAACACAGAGTTCCTCGAGTCTGGGCCTGGCGCTGAGTGCATGGGCATGTCGTCGATGGCTTTCTCAAAGTCTAGAGGAGTTAGAGTTATGTCAGAAATTTGGCATACATAGGCAGGGTTTTGAGGCTCATTCATGAAAAAAATTGTTTGGATTTTCTATCTTTAGACGGATTAGTGGTTCACTGAACACAGAGTCATATTGAGATTTCAGTATCTCACTCATTTCTTTGTTGTCATCTGTGTAAGATCCGTCTTGTCTGAGCAGGGGTCCTATACTAAAAGTGGTTTTTGCCTTGTTTTTGGCATATGAAAAGAAATATTTCGAATTTCTTTCAATTTCACTAATCGCTTTTAGCTCCTCTTGACTCCCCTGGATCCAGTATGAGTCCTTTAACTTTAGCTCAATATTTTCCACTTCCCTGGTTAGCGCTTCCTTCCGTGAATCAGATAGTCCGGCATTCTTGAGAAGCTCAGTGATTCTTCGTCTTCTCCTGTATAGGGAGCGTCTCTCTCTCTCTCCTGTTTACTTCTCTTTTTTTTTCGTAGAGGAATATGCCTTGAGCATACTTCAGCTACCAGGAGGTTGATCTTTTCAAGGCACTGGTTAGGGTCCATGTAATTCAAGATATCTTCTCAACATGTTTCATTTAGGGCATAGTTTACCAGATCCCAGTTGATGTTCTTGTTGTTGAAGTTGGTAAAGGTACCCTCATAACTATATGCGTTTTGCTGATCAGGACTCCTGTGCATGCACATAAGCTGCAGATATTCAGCAGCTCATGTGTGTGTGACTTTTCATCTAAACTGCCTCCAGGGATTATTTCTGCTACAACATTATTTGCTATATTCTTCCATTTTGTATGTCTTAGATTAAAGTCACCAAGCAGTAAGATGTTTGGGAATGGGGCTGGAAGGTTTGCCAGACAGGAGTCAATTTTTGATAGTTGTTCTTTGAACTGTTGGGAAGTTGCATCTGTTGGCTTATATACAAGTACAATGACTAGGTTTTGGTTCTCGATTTTTATTGTCAGAACTTCAACTACATCTTTTGTGGTGTTCAGCATCTCTGTGCAAATGAGCGACTCTTTGACATACAGGCCAACCTCCCTTGTTGCCTGTTCTTTCTGTCGCATCTGAAAAGGTTGTACCCAGGTATCCATATTTCACTGTCAAAGTAATCTTTTGCGTGGGTCTCTGTGAAGGCTGCAAACAATGTATTTGACTCCCCTAGAAGTCCACTAATGAAAGGAATTTTGTTGTTGGTAGATGGCTTAAGGCCCTGTATATTAGCAAATATAAATGAGGTTGTGTTGCATGTTTGTTGGGGGGATTTCATTGTTGGCATCAGTAGTTGTGAGTCCGGAGGGACCACTGGCTGTGCCTCCAGTCTTACAAGGCTCCAAGGTGGTGGACTATTTTGGTTACCTCTTTCTATTTTCTTTCTTCGTTTCTTACCACTAAAAATCACTTGGGGTGGGGTTGTCATAGCTACCATAATTACTATGGTTTGTTGTATGGGGTATGTGCCTCCTGGACCCTTTTAGGGGAGAGGGGTTGGATTTGAGTGAGACTCGCACATGAGTAAATAGAATTATCTAAGCTTATTTCTTGGGTAGCATTGAAAATTAGGTAGAGCAAATATTCTGTTAGTGGGATGGATTGCGAAGGACTTGCCTAGTATGGGCCAACAGGCCTGCTGCAGTGTTCCTCCTTTCTTATGTTCTTATGTTCACTGCAGCAGGCCTACTGGCCCATGCTAGGCAGGTCCAAGATTATTGTCAATGTCTCACCAATCTTTGCAGATCCACAAGTGTATCCTACACATATAAGGCACCACGAGTATACACCTCTGCCTTTCTGAATGATTCTACCATAAACTCTGAAAAGCAAGTTGTAGGCTCCTACATCTGCTAACCTCAAAATACGACTGGGTTGATCTACTGATGAAACATTTTCAATCTCATTTATCTTTAAATGAAGGGAATAAATTCTACATAACAGACTGGTTCTTAAATATTATAAATAATATCTGCTCTGGGTATAATCTTAGGGAAATAACAACTGATTATGTAATATTTTTAAGGTCTCATGGAGTTGCAGCAGGAAAAACTGAGTGTATGTTTTTTGGGAAGGAGACTTAAGGAATTTCGTCACGGAAATTACTTACATTCCTTTGTTCAGCTTCAGTCTTAGATGAGAGATTACTGTTTTCCATAAATATCTTCCTATTCACATTCTTCACCAGCACCAGCACCACCACCACCCCCACTACCAGCACCACCACCACCCCCACTACCAGCACCACCACCACCCCCACTACCAGCACCACCACCACCAGCACCAGCACCACCACCACCCCCACTACCAGCACCACCACCCCTACTACCAGCACCACCACCCCACTACCAGCACCACCACCACCACCACCAGCACCACCACCACCACCACCACCACCACCACCACCACCACCCCCACTCCATATCATCTTCACATAAAATTGTCCTCTCCATCATTTCCATCACCTCCCCGCCCACTATTGCCATATCCTCCCTTCCCTCCACCTGGAGTTTTCCTGGAGTTTACCTGGAGAGAATTCCAGGGGTCAACGCCCCGCGGCCCGGTCTATGACCAGGCCTCATGTTGGACCAGAGCCTGATCAACCAGGCTGTTACTGCTGGCCGCACGCAGTCTAACGTACGAACCACAGCCTGGCTGGTCAGGTACCGACTTTAGGTGCCTGTCCAGTGCCTGCTTGAAGACAGCCAGGGGTTTGTTGCTAATCCCCTGATGTATGCTGGGAGGCAGTTGAACA
>WNWK01012978.1:0-57295 GCA_009830355.1 Cherax destructor
CATGTAAGGGTTTTTGTGGATTTGGTTTAAACTTGCTTTTAAAATATTCTCCATGTTCATCTCTTGTGAAAATATTGATACATTCAAGCTGGTCAGTAGTATATGCTTGCCACCCCCTTGTTGGTCTGGCCTACAGTTGTGTATGGCGGTTAACCGGGAATGGCATAGATATCTGTAGTATTAGTATTAGGCTTTAGCCAGGCAGTGAGCAATGATGGACTACTGGCCTGCGGGAATTTAACATTGTAGTTAAAGGCAGTTATGTTATTGTTGGCTCTGAGTAGTGTTTTTGCTTGTTCTGCTGCAAATAGTTACAGTTGCTGTTAGGGTCATGTAAGTCATTTAATAAGAGGTTGATGTCAGGATCGTTTTTGGAATCATAAGAATGAGTGTGATTCTAAAATTGATTTAAAGAATAGAACAATGAAAGAGCTCTTAGAACGTGAATTAGTACCTCAGTTTTTTTTACAAATGTGAATAAATGAACTATGGTAGTTATTCTAAAGCTAAAAATAAAGGAGCTGGGGAATTAATTGTAAACAATGAGAGTAAAACACTGTAAACCCAATTACATTAATTTTTTTTTAAAGCTTAGAGTAAAGGAGTTACTGGATGGAAGGCAGTACTAAGTATTGGTTTGTTAGAACTCTTTCAATAGAATTTTTGTGGGGACTAAATTAAATGGACAGCAGTAAATATGATAAAAAAATTAATTTAAAGAAACTTGATTTAAACAAAAGTTTAAGCAAGTAATGCACAAAAAAATAAAAGTTTTGAGGTAGTTGGTACTTGCTAGAAAAAGTTAGTAAAAAGGGTTCACAAAAAGTAATAAAACATACACTAATACTCCAAAATATATTATGTCTTGAGGACACTTGGCTAATCAAAAGGTAATGTCAGCTTGTCTAAGGAATTGGATATTATTATTATAATCAAATAGAGCGCTAAACCACGGGGGATACAGCGCTGCGGTTATTTAGGATGCACGAGAGTGGGTTGAAAGGGGGAGATGGACATTAGTAGGGTATGGGTGCAAGATGACGGATAGTGCAGGGATGGAGGGTACAAAAGATCAGGTAGAAGGGACTGAGGGGGGGGCTAGAGGTATAATCTTCAGAGTTTTGGGGAAGTAGTTTCTGTCAAAAAGTCAATAGAGAGTCAGGATTAAAGGAGGGTCCATCTGCAAGAAGGGGAAAGGGGGGAAAAAAAAAAGGTAAATTCTGCGTGCTCGTTGATAAGTGGGCAGTCCCAAAAGGTTGAAAAAGAACGGCCTGACAATGTCCGGGGGGGGCAGGGGCCTCTCCCTGGGTACCCTGAGTAAAGAGTGTGGCCCATGCGGCGGGGGAAATAGTCTCCCAACCTCGACATTGGTGACAAAAAGGAGAAACCCATAACCTTTAATAGGAAGAAGTTTGTTATTCAGCAGGTCAGACCAGCATTGTTGCCAACGGTGCAAGGTGGGAATGACCCAAAAAAAGTCCGTGAAAGGAAAACCTCTTTTAAAAATGGAAGGTCATGTACTGCTGACCGCCAGCGTGTCTGCCTGTTCAGCCTTCGTCAACATGAGGGGGCCCAACAAAAAACAAACATGCTTGCTAAAGATTAGCGTAACCAAAAGGGGGATAGAAGAACTAGGGGGGGAGGTGTATCAATTTTCAGATAGCCCGTAAACACTAAGGGAGTCCAAACGACCCTGATGTCGGCATAGTGTCGGATAATACAAGAATGGCATACAATTCAGCCGTAAATATGCTAGCCGAGGTAATAGATGCCCTCTCCCCTGTCCGGGAAAAAAATGCTGCGAATCCCCCGGGCCCTCAGATGACTTTGAACCATCTGTGTATACTGCGTCATGGGGAAAGAACGGGAAATGGGCTAGAAAGAAAGAGCGAGAACCGCCGTAGGTAGTTGGGCTTTCGGGCAAGGTAGGGAAAAGAAAACCCCGGACAGTAGAACTTCCCAAGGGGTAGGGAAAAGGGAGATGTTACATGAACATATGATGGGAGCTGAAGGGAAGACAGGGTGAATGGCAAGAAAGGGGTGAAGTAAGCAGGGCGACGAACAAATAAGAGCGCCTACTAACAACTGTAACAATCCTATACATGGAAGGCTTGTGGAGGTCATGAGAGCGAACAAAATAGCGAATGCAATGTGCATCACGACATCGGATAAAGATGGAATGTTCGCTTCTACATAGAGGCTCTCAACCGGGAAGAACGAAATGCACCAAGGCATAAGCGTAATCCCTGGTGATGGATGGGATTAAGGATGGAAGGAGTAGCGGAGGCGCCGAATATATCTGGTCACCATAATCGAGTTTCGACAAAATTAGGGCTGAATATAGGCTAAGGAGTGTTCTACGATCAGCCCCATGAAAGATGTGCATGAGTTTTAAGAAGGTTCAGCCTGGTGTGACAAGTTGCCTTCAGAGAGGTAATGTGAGGTTTCCAGGACAATCGACGGTCGAACAGGAGGCAGAAAACCTGACTGTATCACGTTCCGGGATACGTGAGCCGTATAGGTACAATGGATGGTCAGTGTGAAGGTTGCGCCAATCTTCCCAGGAAAAGTATAATAGAAAAAGACTAATAACAAAAAAAATAAACACTATTTTAATAGAATGAAATTTAAATAATAAATACGTAAATATGATTATAATAATCCTATCTTAAGAAAAATGAAAAATAAAAAAAAAATATATATGATCCAAAGCTAGATATTTACAGCTGTGATCTTAACACTGAAGCAATGAATCCATGTGATGACTCCGTGGTGGTGGTATTGTTGTTGTTGTTGTTGCCTCAGTGTTTTCCACAAATCCAACAGTTTTCCAAACTTCCACAATGTCACAAATGATGTCAGGGACTCAGTTGAAAGTTGTCCCCTAGTGACGTCCAGTTGCCTGATGTTTCTAGTGTGTACTGAGGTACTACTGGTGTAGTGCAGAATTGGTAGAACAACTCTGTTTCTCAATTGGTGATACCCCGGGCCCCCCCACTCAGCCTTGAATCCGATGATCCGTGGGACACAGAGGACTGTGAAAAAACCACAATAATTACTCACCACTCTAGCATTAATTTACATATGGGCATAAGGCCTTTAAAAGAAATGGCGAAACTGTAACAATTAACTCTCCCAAAAAACCAAGGCAGGACATAGAAGTGAATGTTGTTAAACATGAGTGAAGCTCCAAAATAATTAAAGAGTGAAGCTCTTAAACATAAAATAATGAAGATACGAGTAGCCATGAAGTACTTACAGTGAGATCGAGCGTGGTCAGTCAGTGATTTCAACCTGTGGCCGGAGCCTAGCATTACACCTCTCACCGGGTGGAAAAAGGGGGGGATAGCAGCAGCTGACACTCACCCCACCTCAACAAGCCAACTACCATTCAACCATAACTCTACATACCTTCACACTTTCATCACTCCTATCTATGGACTTTTTGCCCCCCCCCCCCATACCAAGACTGCTAGTCAAGGAATAGAAGAGAAATTATGAGGTAAAACCCCCCCCCCAAAAAAAAATAAAAGCCATAAGTACAAATATTCTACTGACTGCCGACTTAACCAGTAGAAAAAAATTTAGATGAACCATTGATATACACTTTTGAAATTAAAAAGCCTGAGTGCCAATGTCCACCTCAAGAGGCATGTTTCCCCTTAAAATTTAGGATACCAAGGTTTATGGTTTTTTCTAGAAGTTTTTTTTCCCCAAGAAAATAGAATTTAAGTTAGGGGTTATCTCGTTCCGGTGGATGGAATTTATAGGTCGAAGGGGCGGATCTGGCAAAGAGGTGTAGTAAGCCAACACCTTTGACGACCCATATTTTTTGACCCCTGCGTGTAATATTAGAAATACGATGCCTGATTTTATGCCACATTTTACGATGGGCCCAGTGTTCGGTCACGGCAGGTCATGAGCCTTTTGGAGAATTTTTTTTTATATTTTATTTAAAAACTTACAATTTACTATCTAAAAGTAGTCACCTTACTACAAGTAAGGCTCAAAATATACCAAAACAAAAAAACCTAAAACCCCAAAACAAGAATGGCCATAATAAAACCAAAAAACCCAACTACCCTATAACAACGAAACTTCAAAAATAAAACATTAAACTTAAAAAACAAAACCTTAAAAGCTCCAAAACGGAACCCTTTATACCAATTTTAAAGATACAAAGCGGTCAATAAACTTAGATTGAGACATAAAGCAAATACAATAAAAAAAAATAGCTTACATAACCCCAAACCCCCCCACAATGCCAAAACAAATTTAAAACCCACACAAACGAAAGTAACCAAAAAATTTTTTTTTTTTTTTTTTTTTTTTTTTTTTACAAAAGTCCGTCTCACAAATAAAAGATCCTAAGCATTCCAAATGAAAGTAACAAAACAAAAACAGTTATGGACCCTATAAGATCTGCAAAGCAATTTCCATAGAAACAAAACTATATAAGATCCTATTCAACATGTATACAAAAAAAAACACACAAAATATACCTAACTGAAAAAAAAATAAAAACCCCAAAAGGGTTTAAAAACAGACAATAAAAACCCTAAACCTACAACAAAACCCTGTTTGTGACCCAACAATAATAATGATCCTAGGGACACAAAATTTCAAGTCATATAAACTTCGAAAAGGAAAACCCCTTGGCCCGGTACCAACACCTCACAGTAAAAGTCATCGGATCAGTCCCATCCAGTGTCTTACATACATAGAAAAAAGAACTGCATTACATTTTCTCATATTAAAATACAAAGAATATTGCCTGATAACAAGCCATAAAAAGGGGAATAATAAAAAAAAAACTTTAACTTTTTAAAAAGAGAACCATAAGGAAAAAAAAATATAAAACTTAGGGCACACACCCCCCCAAGTAAGGCAAACCCCTTTGAAAAAACCTGAAACCCAAAAAGGACAAAATAAAAGAACCACCCAAAACCTCCCCCCCCCCCGCCCGAGTCCCCAAACCCCCCAAAAAATATCATCCATAAAAGAAAACCCCTCCCCCTTTTCCCCCAAGGGAAAAGGGTATGGATGCCCGGGGAAAACCCGGAAACCACCCTCCAACCCCCTACAAAAACCCCAGAAACAACTTTCACCCCAAACCCCCTTCAACCCCACACCAGAGCCCCCCCTTTTCTTGTAAAAACCCCAGAAACTATATAGAGTTAACCACCCGACCCCATCGAAAATTGCCTAAAACCCCTCAAAAAAAAACCTACCCCACACCCCCCCAAACAACTCCGGTTCCTCCCTTTACCAAAAAAATCTGTCCCAAAGCCCTAATCCTAACATCACTAAACCCCCTCATACCCCACAAACATAAATATAATCCAATCCCAAATACATCACCGCCCCCTCACATCCTCTGGGCACCCCAAACACCCAGACTTAAACATCTTAAAAGAAACCCCCCCCCACACCTGGAGATCCCAAACCTTTCCCCTCCCCCCCTCAAGACCCTCACAAAAATATAAACATGGAAAGCCGATCCCATAACCCACAGCGCTGACAAAACCCATCGCCCGATGCCCATCACAAAAAGCTGAGCCCTAGACGCCAATATCCCGAAAAAAACCAAAAACCCAAACCCGTACCGGGAGGCAACTTTAAACCCTAAACCAAAACCACATTCCAATCATAACACGGATAAACCTATACCTAAAACCCCCTTTTTTCCCCCTTTCAACCTTATCTAACCCCCCTACCTTCACCTTACCGGATCGGAACCCCCAAAAAGATCCCTTTAAAAATTTGCCTCAAAAAAACAACCCCCCCCTTTCCCACCATCTGCGAACCTCACTCATTACCCCCCCCCTCTCCTCGAATCCCACCTCGTGCTGGTATTCCGCCTAACATATGCCCATCAAACGTCTCGCAGTGGTATAAAACCTAGCCCCCCCTCTACCTTAGTCATTACCACATCCCCCCCAACCAACCCTCCCATAACCCAAAAAAACCTTAATCCCCGCTTTGCAATCTTAAAACATCGCCCTCCACGGGGTATCCCGCAGCTACATACCACAACTTCGTAAACTGGAATTAAAAACAAACCCCTCTGAAAAGAGAGTGACCTCCCAGGCCGCCCCCCCCCTCCTACCGAGCAGCATTAACCACCCCGAGGAATTCACCCCCCGCAACACCCGCCGAGAAAAAACCACACCACTATCCTTAACCTATCCATATTGGCCACCCAAAACCCTGACCCAAGCCCCCCCCATTCCCCCCCTCCAATAATTTGAACCCTATTCCCCCATACCACCCAAAACCCAAAAAACCCTTTATCCTATTTACATTACCTAACCCCTCCTTTGTGCCTATAAAATAGGGGGTTTTGTCTACATAACCTATAATCCCCGTGTCGCCCCCCCCATGATTCTCCCCCCCTCCCCCCTTCTGAACTAACCTGAAAAAGGGTCCTAAACACGCAAACGGGGCGTGACAAGGGCCCCCCTGGTTTTGCAGGCCCCCCCCCCAAACACACCTCGGTCCCCAACCCCCCTTTTCCCGCCCTCAAACGTGCATCGAAAAAGTGCGGACCCAACCCAGACCTCCGCCCCAAACCCCTGCGTTAAAACCCCGCCTGCAACATATCCCTATCAACATATATATGCCTTTTCCCAATCCCCCTTAAAACCCCCCCACTTTTCTGCTTTTAAAAACCTTTGATCCTCCGATGACCCTCCCTCATACTTTTTCCCTGGTACCCCATACTGACCCCCCCAGTAAGCTCTCCAAAACCCCTTTTCATTCTATTAGCAAAAATTTTAAAAATATCATAATCTGCAAAATAAGTGTGATTGGCCTATAATCCTCAACCATTCCACATGCAGATTTTCGCACTAAAACTACATTCCCTATTGACATACCCCCGCCCAAACTCCTCTCAATTTCATAGCATTAAACAGTAACTAGCATCCCCCAGAACCCCCAATGAACTATAAAAATTCCCCAGAAATCCCACCCAGGCCGGGGGCCTTCCCGGGGCCCTGACCTTTCCCCCTGCCAAAACCTCCTCCTCATTATAGCCCCTTCCCTTTCCTCTATCTCCAGCCCCTATCCTCTCAACTATAAAACAAAATTCACCCCGGGATACCCCATCACTTTCCCCTGACTCATCTTACACTCAAACCAAGCACCCGATAATAACCATGGCTTCCGTGGTCAAGTTCCCCCCTTCCGATACCCAGACACTCTCAGTTACCCTAGAGACATGACCGTCATATTCTTCCCCGGTTCTGAAAAGTCCAAAAAACTAAGCAGGGGCTTATCCCCCATAAAATTTCCCCAAACCCCCTTTGCCCCTCAGAGCATAAAATTTTTTCATTCTGCACCCTGTCGTGCCCGCAGATGATCAATTTCAGTTTGGGGATACCCCCTCCACTCTCATAACAAGTCCTAAATTCCCCTCTAGGTACCTCAACATTCCCAACCTTTGCCCAGCATCTTCCCTACCCAGGTGCCTATAAAAATTTCCCGGGTTGCCACTTTAGCCCCACCCACCATTCCCCATATCACTAATCCCCTTCCCATCGTTCCATACTGTCCCCACCAATCCGCAAAAAAACCCCCCTGTGATCTAACCCCTGCAACAACCTCACATTTAATTTTGGAGAATTGACTCGGCATTGGTCGGGAATGACTAGGGGGGGAATAATCTACTTTGAAATTAGGTTTCAACACAGATTTATATAAGATCCCCTACGATATTCAAACTTATGTGAAGTATCTTCCCTGGGTAAATGATTATTTACAGCATGACTATGGCAATACCGGGAAGGGCAAATCTGCTGTAAATTTATAAAATCACTTTTACCGAAGATCTGTGGCAATTAAAGGATCGAAAGGGGAAGCCTGAGCTTTGTCTTTATTTTTTTTTCTTGGGACAGATGGATATGGTTGGTGGTAGCAACTTTACTGTCATCTACTGAGGAACAGGTGATCCTGCCATCCATTCGGTGCAGTATCATCTGTTTTAACTTTAAATGACTTTTCTATGAGATAAGGAGATTTAGCAATAGAAAAAGGAGCTTATCTACCTTCGGGGGAGGCTGAGCTGAAAAACTTGCATCTATGTGAGGTGACGAAAGCCTTTCCCAAAGGGGGAATGGACCTTAACGTTACCTTTTTTTGAGCAAGGTGATGGGAGCTATAGCATTATCCAACCTGTAAACCATTTGGGGCCCGATGTAACACCTCATGGTAGGAAACGGTCTATCCCAAATAATCTGAAAAAGAGGAGGCATGTGGGTTTTAGATTAGGGAACAGTTTATCTGAAATGACTATACAATGCATCCAGTGTCTCTTTTTTAGATACCTTAAGACCATTAACGTTCCGAACAGAAGGGGGCTTGTTTATTTCCTTCTTTTAGCTCTACCCCTTGTGAACTATCAGAAAGGGGAACGGGCGTTTTTTCCTTTCCACCACATACATGACAAACTGGGATAAATGATTTTTGTTCTCCTCTACGAGATTTTAACCTGGGTTTTGGTGAACCATTTCCCTTAGGGATCGACCCCCTTTAGGCCCTTTAGGAATTATGGGTTCCGATACAAGTCAGGCTTCGCCTTCCGCAGCCGTAATCAGATTACGTTTCTAATGAAGGTTCGATTTGGGGGGAGAGCCGTCAGGGAAATGGTCGGCAACCATGAAATTTAAAAGATTCATAAGTGGATCAATTCCTGCACTGTCTATCCAAAAAAACAAACAAACGAAAAGAGTAATCTGTAACTGCTGGAAATTCTGACCTGTTTTAATGGGGAACCCGAAATTCTTCCTTAAGAGAGTGGTTTTCTGGGGAAACCTTAAGAATTGCCCTTCAACAGATTTTAGTCACAAATGATATCATGTGACAAAATTTAAAATGTTCAAAGTGTCCCTGAGAATAACATACCCAGCCTAGTAGCCCAAGAATCAAATGGCCATTCCAAAGGGGAGCTGTATTTTTAAATCTAATAATTAAAATTTTTCTTCCCCCCCTTTTGGGGTTTGGGGTATATGAAAAGTGGGACACTCCCCACGCCCCCATTTAATTTCGTGGGTAAGACCTAGTTTTTTTTCTCTAATTTTAGACGAGCTTTTTACCACGATCTTTCTCTTTTCTCTTTCATTTCTCTCTCTCTTTTTCCCTTTTTTTTCTTGGGGGTTTTTTTCTGCTTGTTTTTCTTTTGTCTTTTTTTCCTAACCCTTTCCTTTTTTTTTTCTTCATTTTCTTTTTTCCTTCTTTCTTTTAATTTTTTCACAGCTGGGGAAGAACTCCTTTGGCCATATGAGATTAAAGAGTCGTAAGAGGACAGTAAAGCAGACTGATGTAAATGCTGTAGCATACGAATATGTAGCCGCTGGCCCAGCGCCCATGACGGCAAACAGAGAGTGTTGCCTAGTTCTTGAAGAGAAAACACATTATAGATTCTTCTCTAAGAGAAGAAAAATCTAAGGGCTTTAACTCACTGGCAGACGTAGAAGAAAGGAACGAGGGGCATAGATGGAGCCCCTGAGAAATGCGGACGAGATGATTACCAATTTCACTGGCAACGGGAAGAGGGTGTGCTTTTCGACACCAGCAGCCTGAAGAACAGAGCGGGTGGGGGGGTTTTCCACTCAGCCTTTCTTCCAGACTGCACCATCAGGGGAAACCGTGACGGAAAAGAATCAGAAACATCCCTGGGGGACACCTTCTTGGACAAATTCGGGAAGTTATTACTAACCCCGGGCCCCAAAAAGTCTTAAAATTAAGAAGGCCTTAAAAAGAATGGAGGGCCTCAGAGGCCTAGGGGGCCGGGCCAAGTTTATATCTCCAAGTTTTGTTATAAGCTTCTCAAAGGGAAAAAAATACGATAACTGAATGGTTATTCACAAAGGGATTAAAAATATACATACAAGGCAGCAAGGGGTCAATGGCGCGGCCCTTTCGGGAAAAATATTGACTAGGGAAGACTTTGTGAGTCTCTAAATCCACATCAAACCTATTAACTAGACTTTCCCTCACCTTCAAACTCACTGGTAAACGATGGGGTGGTAGTGGGGGAATCAGTTCCGTAGTACCTGGTTTTCGAAAAGGGAGAACAATGAGTCCCCGCTGGGGAAGAACTCCTTGCGACCATATGAGATTAAAGAGTCGTAAGAGGACAGTAAAGCAGACTGATGTAAATGCTGTAGCATACGAATATGTATGCCGTCTGGCCCAGCTGCCGATGATCGGCAAGCAGAGAGTGTTGCCTCCAGTTCTTGAAGAGGAAAAGGCACATTATAGATTCTTCTCTAAGAGAAGAAAAATCTAAGGGCTTTAACTCACTGGCAGACGTAGAAGAAAGGAACGAGGGGCATAGATGGAGCCCCTGAGAAATGCTGGACGAGATGATTACCAATTTCACTGGCAACGGCAAGAGGGTGTGCTATATCGACACCAGCAGCCTGAAGAACAGAGGGGGGGGGGGGAATTTTCCACTCAATTCCGCACTTTCTTCCAGACTGCACTCATCTAGGAAGCCAGTGACAGTAGAAACGTAATCTCGCCAGCAAGTGCGTTAGCATCACGTATGACACGGCGACAAAAGTCTCTTCAGCTTGTTTAATCATTTTCCCAGTGGTTTTGTCTCTAAAACCAAAAAAAATCCCTACGGGTTCTTTAAAAAAGTGACACCGGTCTGTCTAACCCAAAAAATGGGGAACCATTGACCGATTCAAACTGGTACCCTGGCCGGTTAAATTTGGGGGCCGGATTTTTGGGGGGCCAAAAACAAACAACCAAACAATAAAAAAAATTTAAAAAAGGGGTAAATTCCCCAAAAACACTTACATTAAAAAATAAAATAGATACAATACAAATAGACAGATCACCACTTCGGGAAAGCTATTAGTAGAATAGCTGTAAAACCCCCCTTGTGGTTTAAGGCTTTTGATTATAATAATAAAAATATTTTGAAAGAATATACAGTAAAACAACCAACAAAATCAGTCATGAAACCCGGGAGTAAAAAACCAAACAAACAAACGTTCCTGGATGGATTATCAACTTCGTGGAAAAAGCTGACCCCCCTTGTTAGGAAAAAAGGGAATTTTTTCAAAAGATATTAAACAAGGAAGTGTTTTTTGAAATGGCAATTTGGGAAAAAAAATCAAAAAATTTTAAAAAGATGACAAATAAAAAGACTTTAAAAACATGACAGCATTCATAACAGGGGGGAAAAAAAAAAATCGGGAAATTCCCCCCCATTACAGATTTAAAGGGGGTGTCAAAAATTTAAAATGGAAAAAATAAACAATGGGGCCTAAAAAGGAAAAGGGCCTAGTGACGAAATGGGGAAACAGGGAGACAAGGACAAAAAAACTAGTGCTAAAAACAAAAAAACCCCGCGGATAGTAAACAGGACCCCTGCGAAATACTGAAGATAAACCCCCAAAAAAACTAAAAAAAGGCTCCATTGTCAGATAGAGTTGAAGATAGAAATGAGACAGGAACACAAGCCCCAAAGGGGGGAAAATTGGGGAACACAGTCAAAAAAAAAGGGGAAAACCGGGGGGGCCCTTTTGGAATTTTGCCCCGGATTCGGCATGGAAAATTTTGGAAACCCCGGGATGGGAACAATTATGCCCCCCCATAAAACCCCCGTGCCCAAAAAAAAACAGGAAAATCAACCTCTCGTCTTGGGTTTTCCACCCAAAAGGCCCCACTCATCAATTCAGGAAAAAATTAAAATTTTTTTTGGGAAAAACCCACCAAAAAAGGGGGGGGCGAAAAGGGAAAAATCCAGACCATGGCAAAAGGGGGGTAGCCCGCCACCCGGAAAAAGGGGGTTTTTACCCGGGAAAAAAAAAAAGCGGGGGAAAGGGCGGAAATTTTGTAAAAACCCCAACCCACTTCGGGAAATTGGAATCACAGCAAGGCCTCCCCCCCAAATACAACAGATATTAGTGCCAGGAAAAAAACCCCCCATAACCAAACCCAAACAAAAAAAATTAAAAAAAAAAAAAATCCTTACCCTTTTACAGAGTAAAATTTTTTTTCCGGCTTTCACAAAAAGCCCCCCGGGGGATCATTTGGCAATGAAATATGTATCCCTTTAACCTATACAGATGTGACAGAGTGAACAGGAAAAAGGGGGGGGTTGGCCTGTATACCCACAGAGTCCTTATATGAAAGAACTAAAATCCAAAAATGATGTAGTTGAAGTTTTAAAGCAAAAAAAGACGAGAATCAAAACCTGGTCATTTGGTTGTATACAACCCCCCGGTTTCCCTTTAAAAATTTCCCAAAGGAAAACAGCTTCTGAAAATTACCCTGTCGGGAAAATCTTCCAGCTCCCCCCCAAATTTTCCCCCGGGGGTTTCAAAAAAGGGGCCCCTAAAATGGAGGAGCTTTAAAAAACAATGTGGTAGCAAAAAACACCGGGGGCAGTCAGATAAAAACTCCACACACATGTTTTTTAAATCCTCCCCCAAATTTCCCCTTTAAAAAGCAAATAGGGGAGCCTACAAGATAGAAATCCCGCGGGACCTAAATCTTCCCCAACAATGATGATCTGATACGAATTCCCTCATATCCCAAAAAAATATACTCAGATCAAAACATAATGGGGCAGACAATCGGGACCCAAAATCAACAAAATGTGATCACCCCCCCGGGGCCTTCCCCCAAAATTCCCTTCAATAACAAAAACATAAGATGGCCAAGAAAAAACCCAAATCTTAAATGAAAAACAAGGGGGAAAATTTTAAGCATCACAGACCCCAACCATTTAGAAAAAATTAACCAGTGGCACTTGAGGTTTCCCGGGGGAAAAAAATTTTTAAAAAAAAAAGGGGGAAAAGATGAAAAATAAAAGGGGGGCCCCATAAGGGAAAAGGAAAAAAATAATGGAGGGGTACAAGGGCCCAAAATTTTTAAAACCCCAAAAGGGGACACTAGTCAAAAAATAGAAAAAAGGGGGAATTAAAATAAAAAGGGGTTTTAAAAAATCAAGAAACGAGGAAAAAAAAAGCCCAAACAATGAAAAAAACCCCCAAATTTCTTTTCTTAAAATCAAAGTCGGAACCCCAAACCCCGGGGTTGGGGCCCCCCACTTAAACGGTTTCCCCGAAAGACAGCAAGGAAATGGGGGTGGTTACTTAAGTATATGAAACCCGTTTTTGGACCGCTAACCAGACTGAAAAAGACCAAAATTTAAAATTTTTTTAGGGGCCCAAAAGAACTTTGACTACGCATCCCCTATCCCACTCACCTGACGCAAAATGACTTAAAAGGGGAATAAAAAGAATCCCCCTCCTCCCCCCAGGCCCAGACTCATGGAACTCCGTTTCATCAAGAACTGAAAACCCCCCATCCTTTCTTTTTAAACATCCTATGGAGGGGCAGGGGCACTGGGGTCGTCCCAAATTACTAAAAAAAAAAGAAAATAGCCCCACCCAAAAAAGGGGGGAAAAACAAAGAAAAAACTAAAAGACCAATAAAGGGTAACTTTTCCCCCCTCATAAAAACCTTTTAAAAGGGGGTTTTAAAAAAGCAAGATCCCACTCATCTAATCCCCTCAATTACACAACCCAGGGCAGCACCCGGGGTTTCAGCGGGGTTCCCCCCTGTCCCAACACTACCACTGACCAGGTTTTAGATGCTCAGAAACAAACAGAATGGATTTATATAAAAAACTTTGAAAAAATTTGACAAATGTGACCATTTAAAAGCCCCAAAAAAAGCAAAATAAAAGGGGAAAAAAAAAAAGTTGGTAGATGGTCATAATTTCCAAAAATTAAAACCCCCAAGGTAATAACAGAAATAAAAAATGAGGCAGCTAATTTAAAAGCTCTGTTCCCCAAAACCCCGTACTCCCCCATCCCGTTCCTCATCCTCATATCGGACATGGGCAGGGATATAAGCCACAGTGCCGTGTCTTCCTTTTAAAAAATGCACCCCAAATTTTATAAGTGTCCACCGTTGAAGGCACTGCAAGACTCCCCAAAAAAAAAAAATAAAAAATCTTTTAAAAAAGGGTGGAAAAAAATATGAAGTTAATGATGGGGAAAATTTTTTTTACTCGATACGGAAAACTGAGGGAAAATTTTAAAAAAACATGGGTAAAACTAATTCCCCAAGACACCCAAAAGGCGAAAAACTAATGTCAAAGACCTGGGAGGGATTGAGGATCTCACCTTAAGGATCATAAAACCCCAAGTCCTCTGTAGAAAAAAAGAAGGAGGATAATTTAAAACCCCTTAAAACCCCGGGATCCCCAAAAACCCTGTTGACACTTTACAAAAAAAATTGTTCCCATCTGGGGTGGAATATTGCCACTAACTGCACCTTTTAAAAGGGAGGTGAAATTTGACCTTTTTAAAAATAGAACCTTTTTGGCCCCTAATCGATAAAAACCCCCTCAATTACTGGGGCGGGGAAATTTTTTTAAACCCGATCCCCCCAAACCCGGCGGGAGATCATTATTATATACACGGGAAAATTCTGGGGATTAGTACCAAACTTAAAATCACCCCCCAAAATGACAACAATTCAGCGTAATGCTGGGAGGTTATAGATGCCCTGCACGATGCTGTCGGAACACTGCTGTGAATCGGCTCCGTCAGATGACTTTGAACCATCGGTGTATACTGCAATGGCATGGGAATGAGAAGGGAAGTGGTCTAGAAAAAGAGAGAAGCTGCTGTAGGTAGTTGGGCTTTTGTGCAAGGTAGGGGAATAGAACAGACCGGACAGCAGGAACTTCCCAAGGTGGTAGGGAAGGAAGGTGTCACATGAACATATAAAGGTGGTAGCTGTAGGGAAGACAATAGTGAATCTAGACAAGAAAGGGACAAAGTAAACAGGGCGACGAACAAATAACGACTTCTACTAACATCTGTGACAATTCTATACATGGAAGGATTGCGGAGGTCTGAGAGCGAACATAATAGCAATGCAATGTGCATCACGACGATCAGACAAGGATGGAATGTTCGCTTCTCATAGGAGCTTCAACCAGGAAAGAACAGAAATGCACCAAGACATAAATGCAATCCCTGGTGATGTATGGGATTAAGGCTGGAAAGAGTAGTAGGGAGGCCACGAATATATCTGGTACCATAATCGAGTTTCGATAATATTAAGGCTGAATGCAGAGCGAAGGAGGTTCTACGATCAGCCCCATGAGAATGTGCAAGGGTTTTAGAGGTTCAGCGGCTATGACAAGTTGCCTTCAGAGAGGTAATGTAGAGGTTTCCAGGACAATCAAACAGGAGGCCAAGAAACCTGACTGTATCACGTTCTGGGATACGTGAGCCATATAGAGTACAATGGATGATCAGAGACCACTGAATGTCTAGTAAACGTAATTTGATGAGTTTGCACTAGAAAATTTAAACCTATGAGTGGTGGCCCAATCAGAAACTCGGTTGATGGCATGCTGGAGGCAAACTACAATGAAGTGACAGTCAGCACCCTTTAGCTATAGCAAAGTCATCCACAGAGGATGATTAAATATTGGATGGGAGAACAGATGCCCGATTATTTATAGCAAGGAGAAAGAGTGTTGTGCTCAGAACACATCCCTGAGAAAACCTTCAGCTTGGACAAATTCGGGAAGCTCATTACTAACCCGGACACGGAAATGTCTGTCAGTTATGGGAAAGGGCCCTTTAAAAAAAAAAATGGTAGATTGCCTCGGAGGCCTAAGGGTGGGCCTGGGCCAAGATGTATACCTCCAAGTTGTGTCATAAGTCTTTTCAATTCAAAAAGATGGTGATAACGAGTGGTTATTAGCAAGGCATTACAAATATACATATCCAAAATGCAGGAAGGGGTCAAAAGGGAGAACGGCCTTTCGAAAGCCATATTGACTAGGGGAGGAATATTGTGCGTCTCTAAATACCATATCAACGTCATTAACCCTTTTAGGGTCAAGGAGTCTCCGGATCTCGTTCTCGGCCTAATTCAAAAAAAAAAAATTATTTTTCTTATGAAATGATAGTTTTCTAAATCTATGGGTAAAAAAACATTTTCGTCACTACTCACAGAGATATAGAAATGAAGTTGGCGAAAATGGAACCGGTGTCGGCAACATCAGCCACTGCCGGTCACCGGTAATATTTTTTTTTTTCTTGGACTTGTTTTCTGATCGAATGTTTTTTTTTGTTGTTGCAAATACTTTTATGGCCCGTGAGACCAATATAAGTGCTGTTTTCAAATATTCCTCTCTATTTATTCACAATATTCACATGAAGTTTCTTTCACTAATTTGTTTAAAAATGTATTTACAAATTTTTTCAATAACAAATATTAGTTATTTATATTGTTCAATCATATACTATATACATAATGTCATGGACATGTTTCTAGAAGTTCTGCAGCCTGTGGAAGTCTCTGAAAAATGGTTCCATCACAGTGGTGTTTCACATTCCACACATATAAAACGAGTGTCTTTGCGTTTTGTGGGCGTTTTTTTGTGCACAGACAAAACACCTCTTCTGACCCTTTTTTCTTGCAAGCAGTAGCAGGCAGTTTTGTTAGGAAGTGTTCACCACGCCTCAGACGAGAGGTAGGTGTTGATGACTTGGTGTTGGGCGTGTTTCTATTGCAGGTGTTGTTCCTTGGTACTTGAATATTATTTGTCTGATGACAGACAAACAAAATTCGCCATATGGGGGTTTTGTTTGTGGTCTTCAACTTATAGATATTATAAGCATTGAGCATGGTAATGTCCAGAATGTGAAAAGATTTTTATGTACCACTTGTAACTCTTGCGAACACAATCAAAACCAATTTGCATGTCACATTTGTCCACTAATCGCATATTGAGGTGTAGTCAATCACAGTTGCAGGTTTTAGAATGGGTTCATCGGTCTCTCTACTCCCCCTGCCAGTGTCTGTCATTTCGTTAGGGTGAATAGATGACAACAGTGTGACATCTCGTTTGTCATGCCACCGAAATGCCATGATGTCTTGGCAGCAAACGCTTGCACCTGACTCTACGAGTGCCTGCATTAAACCCGGCATATGCTTCGATTTGCCGCACTGTACCGCACACTCTGCCCAAGTTCACTCGCAAAAATCACTGAGGGAGGGCTTGTACAGTTATCAGTATATAATATATGCCCCTCCAAGATATGGTTCCATCATTGTTCTAACCACCAAGAGATACCCAATAACCTCCTGGTATCTTGCAATATTAACTTCCAGTGTACACAATAATATCTATAGAAACTTGTTTGGACTGGCCCTTGTAAGCTGCACTCTGGGCAAGCACTGTTGACACCGACACTCTGAGACACTTCTCTCAGACTTACAAGTGGCTATGGTACAAATTTCTATCTAATTGCAAGGGAATCCCACACTGCCTACACAATACTGGAAGGGGTTTACTTACTTGAATTAAAAGAGTGGCTATGTGTCCTGGTCTTCCTATATATAACCCCTCCTAACACCATGTGCAGTGGAGAAACTTTGTCTGCAAAAGATGGGGTAATTAGTGTCCTGCCTGCACCTCAGAGTTCCCTGGTTCCTAGGATGTCCCTTGAGTAATATATGCAGTAAGTAACACTAGCTTCCAGACTGAACTTAAGAGACAGCTGGTACATACCAACACAAAGGCGTCCGTCTGCTTAAGACCCACAGATAACTCACTAACGTTTCCCCAGAAAACTGGCCAGATACTGAGAGAAAAGAAAGCCTAGTCTTACTGTAATGGGTCTGGATGGAGGCAGATTTCCACGGTCTTCAGGATCTCCTCCAGGGCCCCAGGACAGATGTTGGGTCACGTGGGGTGCTGTTTGATCTCAGCACGTCTTCTCCGTGTGGAGTCTGGTCTGGTAAGAAGGACTGGTGCTCTTACCTGCCTAGATTCAAGTGTAGAGCTGCCAGTTCTCGTTAGCTAACATAATCTAATACTTGTCTATTCAGGCCTATAACTACCTATATTAGGGTGCTAGAACTACATTATTAATATATTTAAAGTTGCCTTAATAATCCTACAAATTTGTCTCTAACTGTACAAACTTGCCTAGGTTTCCTAGGTGGATAAATCTATCAATTAAAATATACACAATAGTCACCTTCATCAGCTGGAATGTTAGTTTGTTTTGGTTGGGAGTTGGGTTTATAAACTCCGAGGGCGATCCGCGGTATGTTTAAGTTCCTACGGCTCACTTATCCTGTGGAACTTTTTGTGACTAAAAAAATTTCCACAATACCCCAAAAAAACCATGGACAGTATATACCAGTGGTATATACCACTGTATATCCCCTTAAAAAGTCTCCTTTTGAACAGAATCAGGACTCAATAACAAGTTTTTTAAGGGGGAAAAAAAAAGATATTGAACTTTTCAGTAAGCCTTTCAAATTTTTTATAACCGTCTTTCTGTCAGGCCTGGTTTTGTCTGAAAAGTGTAATTTGGTACAAATATTCACTGATATTTATCACTGAAACCTTTTGCAATTAGGTCTGTGCCAGTATGAAAAACCCTGCCCCCATGGCATGGTGCCAGCGCTTTTTTGCCCGGGGGGCCGGGTTCCCAGGGGCGCTTTGGGGTTCTTTCCCCAC
This sequence comes from Cherax destructor, assembly GCA_009830355.1. Taxonomy (NCBI): domain Eukaryota; kingdom Metazoa; phylum Arthropoda; class Malacostraca; order Decapoda; family Parastacidae; genus Cherax; species Cherax destructor. The sequence goes on from WNWK01012978.1 coordinate 18,533, forward strand.
AAAAAAATACATAATCACCCCCTTTCTTCCATGTGCCTAGGACAAAATGGTAATAACTTTTATAAACATGGGGCATAAGCTTTTGTGGGAAAACAATCATCTCACCCCTTTTCCCTCCCCCCTGTTGGGGGCGTGATTTTGAAAGATTGTGTTTATGGTGTACTCTAGTATCGTTGCTTTCCCTGACAATTTTCCCTCAGGGGTTCAAAAAAGAATAATTCAAAGCTTCCCCAGTTCACGGCATTGTTCCCAAGTGGACAAGATGGGCGTATTAATTGACTTTCATCAAACTGATGGGGAGGGGAATAAAATTGTCGCTTTTTCCAAACCCCAGTGCGGTCGCTGGTGGGTACTGGATATTTACGGTGGTTGTGGTTGGGGGGGGTTGGGGGAATGGAGGTTGTGGTGGGGGGGGGGTTTTTGCCTTTTTGTGCTGGCTGACTCAGCGCCGGTGCCAGCATGGTCCACTGCGGGGCCTCGCCTCCCCCCCACTACCTAACAATTTGCTTTTTTCTTTCCCCAATTCCCACACTATCATTTTTTTCCCCACTATCTTTTTCCTGTTTCGCCCACGGGATGTACCCAGATTTTCCCCCCTTGGAACAGCATTGGCACCTCCGGGTCCGCGATATACCATGGAGAATATTCCACCCACTCCACTGGAACTTTTTGGGGCTTGGATTCATATTTATCACTATATCCCACTACATCAAGTCTGGGTTTGGGAAAAAAACAGTTTCCCCGTTCTGGTACAATTGAGGGTGAACAAGATCCCGAAGGGTGGGCGGGGTCGGGGGGTTTTTCCCCTCAATTTCCCCTTTTTTAGGTCATTATTTGGTCACAACTGCCTCAAAACCTTGAAACTCACCCCCCTGACCCCCCCATGGTGAGTTCCCCGGGAAAAAAAAGTCCCAATTCGCCAGGAGGATTTTTTTACTGAGGCAGGCGTTCCCCAATGCACCACGGGCCCCCCTTTTTTACTGCCACGCCAAGAATTCTCTCACCCTAGGCCTCACCCATTTTTAATTTGGGGGTAAATTTTCGTCTATATGAAAACCCCCATGCTACTGTATCAAAACCAAAAAGGGTTCAAAGGTTTAGAACTGTCCCGGAACAAGAGTCCCAATTTCCCCCGGGGGTAGGTTTTTCTTACCCCAGGCATGGTAAAAATGTGTACTAACATGGCGTTCCCCCCAAAAACCACGGGCCCCCCCTTTTTTTCCTATGCCCACTGACCAGAACCCATTCTCTCACCACTGGCCCCACCCTTTTTCCTTTTTTAAAAAGCGCTGAATTTAGGTACTAGTTTTAAAAACCCCCAGGTAAAGCCTTAATGTACCCTAAAGGAAAAAAACTTCCATCACCTTGCAAACTGCACGGGAAAAAGCGTGGCGTATGGGAGTATCCTCGTAGTACCGGGTTTCAAAAGGAGAACAAAACGATTCCCCCCTGGGAACCCCCAACCCCATTAAATTTAAAAGGGGTCGAAAGGGGGAAGAAGAGCAGACTGATGTAAATGCTGTACTGAATATTATCCCGGGCCCTTTTTACCAAAGGGGCGGGATGTTTTCCGTTCTTGAAGGGGGGCCCCTTATAAATTTTTCTAAAAATAAATATCTAAGAGCTTTCTGCGGGAGACTTAGAAAAAGGAATGAGGGGTTAAAAATTCCAAGTAAAGAAGGGGGCCAAGGGAAAACCAGAAAATCAATCGGATAGACAATGTCGAGGGGAGATATAAAGAACAATTATACCACTTATTCAAGTGGATAGGGGGGCAGTGAATGTGAAGAATGAACATAGAGCTGATGGTAGGAATACATATTTAAAAAAGCCTTTCTTAAGGGTTTTTTTGGAAAAAAGGTCCAATAAAAAAAACAAATCATAGCCGAAAAGGGGGGATAAATGGATTGTAATTTGGATTCTTTAAACAGACCCCCTGGGGAAAACTGGGCAACACCGAACTCACCTTGGTTACCCCGAGGCCCGGGGATTCCACCAAATAAGCCATGATTTTGGGGGAAAATACAAGTCGAAGTTAAGGATCTATATGGTTGAAAATCCCCCCGGGGGGGAGCGGGGAAATCTGTAATCAAAAAAGGAGGGGGGCGTGAAGGAAGGGGGGTAGCGGGAAAAAGGGGGGGAACCAGGTGGGGCCATGGTTCAGTCTCTGCAAAAATCCTTGTAGCTTCCAGGGAATCAAGATGCGGATGTTGACCCATTAGAGATGAAAGGGGAGGAGTAGAACAATCTGGGAGACTATAGACAGTACTAAAAAAGAGGGGGGGGATGGGGAAACTGGTGGGGCCGGGGGGGGACAAGAGGGAACAACCTGGGGGGCAGTCAAGGAAGAAACTTGGGGGGGCGGGGGTGAAGATATTGAACGAGGGGGGAAATGAACCTCCACCTCATTATAGAACAGTCGGAGGAGAAGAACCCGGCAATGGGGTTTTTCGGACGTATGAAAGGGCGGGAGGTTGGGGGGGGGCGGGCGTTAACACTGAACTGTGCAAGGGGTAGAAACGTGTGGCAGATGGGTGCCCCGGGAGGGCCTCAGAGCCAAAAACAGCAAAAAGGTTCGAGACAGGGGTGACTGAGGATGGGGGGGCCAGGCCGGGTTGGACCCCCCAAAGGAAGTTACAATGCAAGAATAGGAAAATAATCTCCCCGAAGACTGGGGGAAAACAGCCATGCAAGGAACCTTCCCTCTTTAGACAATGGATTTTTCCCACTCATTCAGGTAAACCTGACAATGGCAGTACAATGGTGCCCCCTGACAGTTGGAAGAGGAGGAGATTATAAGAAAAATTGTGGCACCGGACTGGGCATTCAGCCATGGACCTGTTTTTTGGATACCAAAAAAAACCCCCAGTTTCTACACTGTTGGGTAGGGGGACCTTTCAAACTTGTAACCGGACCTGCAAAGCCCAGGTGGGGAATTACGGCATCAAATGTTAAACAAGCTATATTGAAGGATAAGTCTTGGTTACAGGCAGGAAGACAAAAGTGTCAACTTTGAGGATAGGGGGGGGCTTGGAGCCGCTGCTCCAGAATTCATCACCCCCGTCTTAAATTCCCTTGGCAATTTGGGTAAAAGACAGTACCACTACAAAATTTAGAGAAATGTTTTCAATGTGAAGGAATAGATCTATGGCTAAGGGGGAAAGATCGGAGCTTGGACACTGGACCGGATGATCTGCCGTCTTTAGAGCATGTAGAATCTTTACCTTCATGGGAAGCTTTAAAAATACTATGATCGGGGAAAATGGTATTGGAGAATGGGGATAGAGTAAAAAATTTGTCCATTTAGTATGTAAACAAAGTGTTTTAGGGAGGGGGGGATACTGGGGATTTCTGAATGAATGAGAAGGGTGTCAAATCGTCAGTAAGGGTCGGCGTTGGATGCGGACCAAGGGTCTGACATGGCAAAACGAAAAATCCAAAATTTCCCCCCTGGGGGAATCCCGGAATCAAGTCAGAGAAAGGGAAAAAGGCAAGTATCAAAAAGGGTGGTCAGAACCCTTCATGCCAGTAAACCAGCAATCTGGGTTAGCAACCTCACATCCACTGAGCCACCTCGACGGACAAAAGAGGGCAGCCAGATACCCGCCACAAAGCATACCTCCTTCAGCCACCACCTCCAGAATTCAAAAGGTGGCCTCAGAGATACACCCATCGTCAAAAGATACCCAAAGCCACCCCGGGAGACCGGAGAGGATCGGGACATCCCCAGGTGATCCACATTCCATGGCAAACTACACCACCACCAAGAACCTCAACGGAATGGGATGGACTACGGAACCCTTCCCTACCTAGGAACTAGAATGCCTATGGAGAAAGCTCACAGAATAAAAATGGGAAGGGAATATGGGAGGGATGAGGAGGAGGAGGAAAGGGAGAAAGGGAGGATGTGGAAGATGAGATAGGGAGGGATTGGGGGTAATTAGGTTCGGTTTGAGGAACTGGTGTCTTTTTCTGTCTCATAAACATGCTGGATAACAGGTATATCTAGCTACTTCTACTTACACTTTAGGTCACACTACATAGGCATGCACATGCATATATATACATACATACATCTAGGTTTTCTTCTTTTTCTTAATAGCTCTTGTTCTTTTTCATTTTCTCTATTGTCCATGGGGAAGTGAAAAGAATCTTTCCTCCGTAAGCCATGCGTGTCGTATGGGCGACTAAAATGCGGGAGCAATGGGCTAGTAACCCTTCTCCTGTACATATTTACTAAAAAAGAAGAAAAACTTTATAAAAGTGGGTTGTTTGAATGTGCGTGGATGTAGTGCAGATGATAAGAAGAGATGATTGCTGATGTTATGAATGAAAGAAGTTGGATGTCCTGGCCCTAAGGAAACAAAGCTGAAGGGGTAGGCGAGTTTCAGTGGGGAGAAATAAATGGGATTAAGTCAGGAGTATCTAGAGAGAGTTAGAGCTAAGGAAGGGGTAGCAATAATGTTGAAGGATCAGTTATGGAAGGAGAAGAGGGAATATAAATGTGTAAATTCAAGGATTATGTGGATTAAAATAAGGGTCGGACGCAAAAAGTGGGTCATAATAAGCGTGTATGCACCTGGAGAAGAGAGGAGTGTAGAGGAGAGAGATTTTGGGAGATGTTAAGCGAATGTATAGGAACTTTTGAACCAAGTGAGAGTAATTGTGGTAGGGGACCTAAATGCTAAAGTAGGAGAAACATGTAGAGAGGGTGTGGTAGGTAAGTTTGGGGTGCCAGGTGTAAATGATAATGGGAGCCCTTTGATTGAACTTTGTATAGAAAGGGGTTTAGTTATAGGTAATACATATTTTAAGAAAAAGAGGATAAATAAGTATACAAGATATGATGTAGGGCGTAATGACAGTAGTTTGTTGGACTATGTATTGGTAGATAAAAGACTGTGGAGTAGACTTCAGGATGTACATGTTTATAGAGGGGCCACAGATATATCAGATCACTTTTAGTTATAGCTACAGTGGGAGTAAAGGTAGATGGGATACAAGGAAAATAGAAGCAGTAAGTAAGAGAGAGGTGAAGGTTTATAAACTAAAAGAGGAGGCAGTTAGGGTAAGATATAAACAACTATTGGAGGATAGATGGGCTAGTGAGGTGTAGGCAATGGGGTCGAAGATGTATGGGGTAAATTTAAAAATGTAGTGTTAGAGTGTTCAGCAGAAGTTTGTGGTTACAGGCGAGTGGGTGCGGGAGGGAAGAAGAGCGATTGGTGGAATGATGATGTAAAGAGAGTAGTAAGGGAGAAAAGTTAGCATATGAGAGGTTTTTACAAAGTAGAAGTGATGCAAGGAGGGAAGAGTATATGGAGAGAAAAAGAGAGGTTAAGAGAGTGGTGAAGCAATGTAAAAGAGAGCAAATGAGAGAGTGGGTGAGATGTTATCAACAAATTTTGTTGAAAATAAGAAAAAGTTTTGGAGTGAGATTAATAAGTTGAGGAAGCCTAGGGAACAAAGGATTTGACAGTTAAAAATAGGAGAGGAGAGTTATTAAATGGAGAGTTAGAGGTATCGGGAAGATGGAGGAATATTTTGAGTTGTTAAATGTTGATGAAGACAGGAAGCTGTGATTTCGTGTATAGGGCAGGAGGAATAACATCTTGTAGGAGTGTGGAAGAGCCAGTTGTGAGTGTGGGGAAGTTCGTGAGGCAGTGGGTAGAATGAAAGGGGTAAGGCAGCTGGGATTGATGGGATAAAGATAGAAATGTTAAAAGCAGGTGGGGATATAGTTTTGGAGTGGTTAGTGCTATTATTTAATAAATGTATGGAAGAGGTAAGGTACCTAGGGATTGGCAGAGAGCGTGTATTGTTCCTTTGTATAAAGGCAAAGGGGACAAAGAGAGTGCAAAAATTATAGGGGAATAAGTCTGTTGAGTGTACCTGGTAAAGTGTATGGTAGAGTTATTATTGAAAGAATTAAGAGTAAGACAGAAAGCAGGATAGCAGATGAACAAGGGGCTTTAGGAAAGGTAGGGGTGTAGACCAAGTGTTTACAGTGAAACATATAGGTGAACAGTATTTGGATAAGGGTAAAGGTTTTGTGGCATTTATGGATTTGGAAAAGGCGTATGATAGGGTGGATAGGGGGCAATGTGGCAGATGTTGCAGGTGTATGGAATAGGAGGTAGGTTACTGAAAGCAGTGAAGAGTTTTTATGAGGATAGTGAGGCTCAAGTTAGAGTGTGTAGGAGGAAGGGACTATTTCCCAGTAAAAGTGGGCCTTAGACAAGGATGTGTGATGTCACCGTGGTTGTTCAATATATTTATAGATGGGGTTGTAAGAGAAGTGAATGCGGGGGTCTTGGCAAGAGGTGTGGGGTTAAAAGATAAAAATTAAATACAAAGTGGGAGTTGTCACAGTTGCTTTGCTGATGACACTGTGCTTTTGGGAGATTCTGAAGAGAAGTTGCAGAGGTTGGTGGATGAATTTGGTAGGGTGTGTAAAGAAGAAAATTGAAAGTGAATATAGGAAAGAGTAAGGTGATGAGGATAACAAAAGATTAGGTGACAAAGATTGGATATCAGATTGGAGGGAGAAGTATGGAGGAGGTGAATGTATTCAGATATTTGGGAGTGGACATGTCAGCAGATGGGTCTATGAAGGATGAGGTGAATCATAGAATTGATGAGGGAAAAAGGGTGAGTGGAGCACTTCGGAGTCTGTGGAGACAAAGAACTTTGTCCATGGAAGTAAGAAGGAATGTATGAGAGTATAGTTATACCAACACTCTTATATGGGTGTGAAGCATGGTGATGAATGTTGCAACGAGGAGAAGGCTGGAGGCAGTGGAGATGTCATGTCTGAGGTCAATGTGTGGTGTGAATATAATGCAGAGAATTCGGAGTTTGGAAATTAGGAGGAGGTGCGGGATTACCAAAACTATTATCCAGAGAGCTGAGGAGGGTTGTTGAGTGGTTCGGACATGTAGAGAGAATGGAACGAGACAGAATAACTCGAGTGTATAAATCTGTAGTGGAGGAAGGCGGGGTAGGGGTGCCTAGGAAAGGTTGGAGGAGGGTAAAGGAAGTTTTGTGTGCGAGGGCTTGGACTTCCAGCAAGCATGTGGCGTATTTGATAGGAGTGAATGGAGACAAATGGTTTTAATACTTGACATGCTGTTGGAGTGTGAGCAAGTAACATTTATGAAGGGATTCAGGAAACCGGCAGGCGGACTTGAGTCCTGGAGATGGGAAGTACAGTGTCTGCACTCTGAAGGAGGGGTGTTAATGTTGCAGTTTTATAACTGTAGTGTAAAGCACCCTCTGGCAAGACAGTGATGGAGTGAATGATGATGAAAGTTTTCTTTTCGGGCCACCCTGCCTTGGTGGGAATCGGCCGATGTGTTAATAAAAAAACCAGCGCGTAAGCCGTACTAGTACAGCCGAAACCCCAAAGGGTTAAGGGGAGTGAGTGATGAGCTGGTCATTTCTGAGATGAATGAGAATGAAGTGTCAAATCATCACGTAAAGACTGGTCTTTAGATGTAGGACTGAAGGTGGTCCTACTGGGACGGGCGAGCAATCCGGACGTATCAAAAGAATGGTCGGAACCCCAGTACCTAAGTAGGTGACAAACCAGCACCCGCGAGAGGTGAAGGGTATTGGAAGTGTCTAAAAGTGGTCCGATAACAAGGCAGTGTCAGAACAGGGTGCGGTAACAGGAAAGGGCCCCGGGGGAGTAGGTTCACGGGATTGGGTTGTCCATGGATAGGTTACTTCTTTCTTTTTTATTTTTAAGAAAAAAGGTAAGAAAATAAAAAAAAAAAAAAAAGAAAAAAAGGGGGAACGGGAGGAATAGCTCCCAGGAGGAATGAAAAGGGGGGCAAATCCCCATCCGCACCCAAGAGGACCTCAGCACCGCAAGTAGTGCAGATGCGCATGGACCCTGTGCCATACCCTACCCTTTATGCCAATAAACCAGCAATCCAGGATAGCACCCTCACATCCCCCGAAAACCACCTTCGGCAAGGAAGGGCGGCTGGACACCCGCCAAACATAAACCCCCTTCGGCCACCACCCCGAAATCCAAAAAGTGGCATCCAGAGATACACCCGGGCAACTACCACTGCCAAGAACCTCAAGGAATGGGATGGACCACTGTACCTTCCCCCTACCTAGGGAAATAGAATGCCTGTGGAAAATCTCCCCGGGGGGAAAAAAGGGGAAAGGGCATAAGGGAGGGATGGGGGGAGGAGGAAGGGAAAAGGGGAAGTTTGAAATTTGTTTAAAAAACTCCGGAATTACGCTCGCAAAGTTAGTGATCTCAGCAATATATACGCATCGGCAATTTCGCCATTTTAGCCCTATTTTGGGAAAATTCCATTGTTCCAGTTGCCCAAAACCCTATAGATATTTCTTTAGAACTCCATTTGTTCTATCGATTGAGTACAAGAAACCACCAATTTATCGACAACTACCCAAAAAAGTGATAAAAAATTGGCAATTTGGCCAATTTCAGGAAAAAAAAAAAGTTGTCAATTTCAAAATAGGGTCCAGAATAAACAATGCAGACATTCCTGGCACTAAAATAAGATGTTATCTGTTCATTAGTCACGTTTTAAAGGGCCCCCTCTTATATTATTTTTGGGTTTTTCTATTTTGTTTTTTTATTCAAAAAAAAAATAGAAGATTTCCCGTTATAGACTATTGCATTATTGTAAAAATGAAATAAAAAAACAGGCACTTGTGAAAGAATATTAGACTCCCCCAATTGATGGTATTGGACGGGGGGGCGGGATTTGTTTACTTTTGAACATTTGCAAAAACCCAACATTTCTCCTACTTTGAGCTCAATTTCAAGGTCGTTTTCATCATAAAACTAATCAAAATCATCTTTATGTCTGTGGTATGTTGTCCATTCTATCAAATGAGACCAAAAAAAAGAGAATACAACCATAAATACTATACGAAAATACACCTCAAAGTCGGCGTTTTCCCCCAAAAAAATGGTCGGAGTTTTTCTCTCATTACATACTGCGTGCTGCAGGTTTTTTTTATACTGCGACACTGACCACACAGACCCATTCTCCCCAATGTGGGCCTACCAGTTTTCCCCCGTTTGTTTTGGGAACCCTTTTTGGGAATTTTTGGGCTATTGATACGTCCAAACAGGGCTCGAACCCCCGGTATAAAAAGGGCCCAAACAAAAAAAGGGGGTTAAAAAGGGTAAAAGTTAAAAAATCACCTGTAAAACTAGGCTTCCCTGGGCTACCCCCAGTTTAAACAGTAAGCGTTTAAAACAAAGGTTAATACTCCAATGGGGGGGGGGATCCGGGTTTACACAAAAATTCCTAATTTTAAAAAAAATATATTTATTTATTAGATTAACAATATATAAATCCAAAAACACACCCCCCTATTTCTCTTATGGCTGAAACACCAAAAAACCCGATTCATTGGGGGAGGTGGAAATTTGGGGGTCGCCGTAAAATAAACAACCACTGGGGGTGGAGGAGCGCCGCAGCGGACACCCCACACTACCCTACTCTCCCGCCAAAAAATGTTATCCCAAATTCCCCGGGGTCACTCAAACAACCGAGCACTGACCACATCAGAGCCCGGGAAAATCTGGGGGGCGCTTTTTAAAAAGGCCCCCGGGGGACTTCCCAACCAGGGGAAAAAACAAAAATTACCAAATACAATGCTCCCGGGCCCCCATCTCCGCTCTAGCGCCTCCCGGGGACAAGCCCCCGCAACCGACGCCCAAACCCTCTCAAAACCCCAAACCCCAGTTTAAAAAAAAATCCCTGGCAAGATTTCCACATTTCACCGTTTCCCCCAACTTCCCGACCCCAAAGGGGATAAAATGTTTTAAAAATTTGGGGTTTACATTTATCCAAAGTTTATACATTATTATTATGTTTAAGTCCTACTTCCCCCAAAATTATGGCACACTTCTCCACTATCTACATATATACATATATTCATGCCACAGAACCCTGCATAACACTAACCAAAACTGAACCCGACAATTTTCAGAGAGGAAAGGGGGGCCCTTTCCATGGATACCCACAAGTAAGACGAGTGTGGCTGATGCAAAGACGGAAGAGGTAGTCTCCCAACCTTGGCATCGATGACAAGAAATGGCCAGAAACCTAAAGGGGGAGAGAATTGGGGGGGTAAACCCCCCCACGGCCCGGTCTGGACCAGGCCTAAAAGGGGACCAAGTTGATCAACCGGGCCCGTTACCCCGGCCGCACAAAGTCAAACGTACGAACCACAGCCTGGCTGGTCAGGCACCGACTTTAGGTCCCCGTCCAGTGCCTGCTTGAAGACACCCGGTTTTTGGAACCCCCGATGACCTGGGGGGGTTAAAAATTTTTGGCCCCTGACACTTAAAAATGGTTCCCCCCTCAACGTGCTAGTGCCCCCCCTGCTCTTCATTGGGGGGATGTTACATCACCTGCCGAGTCTTTTGCTTTGTGGGGATTGATTTTCGGGCAAAGTTTTGGGTACTAATCCCTCGAGAATTTTCCATTGATATAATAAGTATCCTCCCACCTGCGTTCTAGAGAGTAAAAGGTTTGGGGAACTTCAAGCGTTCCCAGAAATTTGGGAGGGGTTTATCAAAGCAGGGGGCCGGGGAAAGGCCTCGGGTTTTAAAGGGGCCAAGAATTTCACCCTCAAAAGGGCAGTTAGGGCAGCAATATTCCACCCCCAGATAGAAAAAAGGATTGAAAAAGGTCAACATGGGCTTGGCATCCCTGGTTTTAAATGTTCTCATTATCCATTTTGTCATTTTTAAAAGAGATGAAATTTGTTAGGGTGTTTTTGGCCCCCAAGGGAGATCCTCTGACATGATCACTCCCAGGTCTTTGTTTTTTGTCTTTCGTTTTATTTGTGGTTTGAATTAGTTTTGTACTCTGATAAATTTTAATTTCTTCATTTTTTTCCCTATCTAAGAATTTAAATTTCTACATTAACTTCAATTGTTTTCCCCCATTTAAAGTTTGGGGGTTTAGTCTGTTTGGAGTCTTGCAGTGTTTTCAAGGGTGGACACTGTCATCCAGATTCGGGTGTCATCTGCAAAAGAAGCACAGAAATGTGGCTTATACCCCCGTCTAGTCCGGGAAGAGGGTTTTTGGGAAAAGGATTTTTTGGGGGGATACGGGCCTTTTTTGGGAAAAGAGCTTTTTACAGTAGCCCCCGACTTTACTCTGTTGACTACTACTCTTTGTGTTCTATTTTTTGGGAAATTATAGATCCATCTACCAACTTTTCCCTTTTTATTACTTTATCACGCATTTTGGTGCTATTACACCATGGCCAAAACTTTCCCAAAAAAAGAAAATCTTTAATAACATCCGATTTTGTTTGTCTTCAAGAGCATCCAGGACCTTGTCGAGGGTCCAGTAGTTGGGACAGACATGAGGAAACCGTCTAAACCCAGCTGAAAATCGAAAACCTAAATGAATTTTGGGGGAGGCCACAGAACTTGACAGACGAGCCATCTGACATCACCACGACGCCAAATGACTTCGAAAAGGCAAGAAATGCATGCCCAGCACCCGCTCCAGGGCCCCGACTCATGGAACTCCGTGTTCATCAAGAACTGCAAGAAGCCCTATCACGGGTTTTTAAAATTCTATTGGGTCCAGCTCCCCCTCCATGGATGTTAAAAGCACGTGATAGGGGCTTCTGCAGTTCTTGGGTGAACACGGAGTTCCATGAGTCTGGGCTGAGAGGGGGGCAAAGGGCATGTCATTTATTGCCTTTTGAAGTCATTTGGCAGTGGGAGTCAATACAGCATCCCAAGTTCTGGGGCACCCCTCATAAAAATTCATTTAGGTTTTCGATTTTCAGTCTGGTTAGCGGCTCGCTAAAAACTGAGTCATACTGGGCCTTAAGTAACTTACTCATTTCCTTGCTTATCTTTTAGGGCCCCCTCCCGTTTGGGGGGGGCCCAAACTGGGTGTTTTTTCTCGACTTTGATTTTGCATAAGAAAAGAAATACTTTGGGGTTTTTTTCAATTTCATTTATAGCTTTTTGTTCTTCCCGCATTTATTGATTCCTGTAGGATTCCTTTAGTTTTAATTGAAAGGGTATTTCCCCGACTAGTGTCCCCCTACGTATTTCAGATATTTTCCCTTGTAGCCGCTCCATTATTTTTTTGCCTTCCCCCGATGGGAGCGCCTCTTTTTAGTTTGCATCTTCTCCTCCTTTTCCTTAAGGGAATTTCCTTGAGCAAACCTCTAGTCCCCAGAGTTAATTTGGTCTAGACATAGGTTGGGGCCCCGGAGCTTAGGCAATCTTCCCAGTTTATATCTTTTAAGGACGGGGTTTATTTGGTCCCACCTTATGTTTGTTATTGAAGTTGAATTTGGAGAAGGCCCTCGCGGCTGATCACATTTTTTTGACCCGGGGCTCCCACCATGAATGCCCGGGGACCCTATTATTTTGGGACCCGAGTAAAATTGTTTTTGATATTACATTTTTTATCAGATCATCTTTGGGTAAAGATTTTTCCCGCGATTCTCTAATTTTTGTGGGCTCACTATATCGGGTTTTAAAATGAACTTGGAAAAATTTAAAAGTTCAGCATGTGTGAATTTTCATCTGAGCCCCCTCCGGGTTATCTCTGGCTAAAATTTGTTTGCAAGTTCCTCCATTTTAGGGCCTAGGTTGATTCTCAAACCTTTTTTCAAAAAATTAGGGCCCCCCCAAAAAGGCTGCCTTTCGGGCCCTTTTTATATCAGTTAAAATTATGACCAAAACTTTTATATACAGCGAGCGTCTTTCAGATACGGCGCGCGCCACCCGGTTTGTTTACTTTTTCCCGGGAAAAAAACGTCTCTATTATGTAATCATCACCCCCGCGCACATTAAATGTCCAATTTTACGCCAATATAGACATTTTCATTAATCCATCTATGATATATTCTTCAAAATTATATGAGAAACACGTTATAAAAAGATATAAATAGCTGTTTATATGCTATGGGTCCCGGGGGGGGGAAAAACATTACGAATATTAATAATAATCCCCCTTTTTGGGGACATTAAATGTCTTATTTTACTTTTAAAATAGACATTTTCATTAATCCATCTATGATATTTTCTTCAAAATTATAAAAGAAACAGTTAAAAAAGATATAAACAGCTTTTATATGCTATTGTTGGGGGGGGGAAAACATTACGAATATTAATAATAACCTTTTAAATTTAAAGTTTTTTTTTAGTAATATAGACATTTTTTAATATCTATGATATTTTCTTCAAAATTATAAAAAAAAAATTAAAAAAAGATATAAACATTTGTTTATATGCTTGTTTTGGGGTTTGAAATTTTATTAATAAAAATTTCACTCTTAAAAAAATTTATTTTGTTAATATAGACTTTTTCCCTTAATTCATCTATGTTTTTTTCCCCCAAAAAAAATTTTTAAAAAAACGCTAATAGCATATAAACATGATACATACACCCACAAAAAAAAAAAAATTTTGACAAATATGTTTTTGTTTCCAAATGACTTTGAAAATTTTTAAAAAGAATTACTTTTTTTAGTAAAATTTTTGGGGATAACGAAAAAAAATTTTCCCCTTTTCATAGCCTTCACCTTATATAGTTATTCACCCCGGGGGGGTTTAGCATTTTTTTTATTATGATAATAAGGGTTTTTTTTATCAAATCAAAAAATATGTTTTATTAGAATGGGAGTGTTGCTGTTTGTTTTTTTTTTCTTTTTTGAACAAGGGGAGTTTTTGAAAAGGTAATTATTATTAAAAAAAAAAAAATTTTTTTGGGAAAAAAAAAGTCTCAAAAACTCTTACAAACGATGTGAATGAACTAAAAGGGACACGATTAACCATTTTATTTCGCCTGACCGAGTGCCCACACCGTTCGTTTTTTTTTCCTTTTTTCAAACTCCGATCTCTTTTTCCCCTGTTTTCTTTCGCCCCCCAAAACCCCTCATAAACCCGAAAAAAGGGGTTGCAGTCAGGATGAAAAAAATTCCCACCTAGACAGATACCCACCTTTTTCGAACCAAAAAATTACTCCCTAAAAAATATTCTTTCCCCATTCAGGCTTTTTACATACTAAAACTCTCAGCTAATATTACCCGCGCTCAGAATTCTCCTCAACAACTTAAATATTTCCCCAACATGACAAAGACAAGATCATATTTGACATTTTCCCCGTCCATACTAACCCAAGTAAAATTTCCTGGGAAAAAAGGGGGCCCCCAAAAAAAGGGGAAAATTTTTTTTCCAAAAAAAATCAAGTTAAAATTTTTCGGAAAATCAATTCAAGACTCTTCTCAAAATCACCTACTCACCCCATACTAAATACTCATATTAACAAACTTCCAAAAACCCCAAAATTATTTTTCTTTAAAAAAATCAATTTGATATGCCAAACCTCCAACACTTGTGAACTCATATCATCATATTTTCCCTTTAAAATTTTAAAAATCATCATTTTCTTTAAAATTTTTTAAAAAAAAATAACCTAGATGAAACTTTTAAAAAAATATTTCTTTGGGGGTTTTTTTTATACTAAAATAAAAATCAACATACCGTAATTTTAAAAAATTCTAACAACTAGATTAAACTCCCAAACCCAAATTTTTTTTTTTCTTTAAATAAAAAGTATAACCATTTTTAAATTTTAAAAAATACAGAACTAGAATAAACTCAATCAATTTCAAAAGTACTTTAAATAATGCCCCGAATAAAAAGCCCCTAAGCCAGGAGCCCCCTTTTCCGATTACAGTTTTTTAATTTTTTTATATTTGTAAATACCCCAAAAAAATTTAAATTGAAACCTTTTAAATAAAATTATTATTATTATTATTATTTTACTAATTGGTCTTTGCCTTTTAAAAAAAATTGGTTTTGGGGGAAAAAAAGGAAAAATTTAAATTTTTTACTTTAAAATGCCAAGTTAGAAATGATTAAACTCAGTAACTGATTTTGATCCTGGGTTGTTCCCTATTTGCCCTGTAAAATCTATATAACCGTATTTTGGATACGAAGGGGCCCCTTTTTAAAAAAGGGGGTTTTTTTCCCCAGATAGCCTCAAATACGTTAAAAGGGGAGCATATTTTAGAGAACCCGGGGTAATAAAAATTTTACCCCTTTTGGGTTAAAAAGGGGGAACCCCGCTCCTGGCCCCCCCCCTTCACCCAACCCCCACTAAAGGCCCCCTCCCGCCCATGATTTTTATCATACCCCTTAAAGTATGTATGGTTTCCCCCCCACCATTTACTTCCGATATTACATTTCCCCATATTTTGGCTAAAAATGCTTCCTAACATCCCCTTTTACTCATCTGAGTCTTCAACTAACACTTTTTTAAAAGGGGAGTGCTGCTGGGGGTTGCAAGTTAAAAAACCCAAATTTTAAATTTTTCACTCAGAGAATCCTGGGCCCAAAGAACTAGCAAAAAAGGTAGCCCCCCCGTTTTTTATAAACCCAAAAACCCAAAACTTGGATGACTTTTCTGATCTTTCATAAATTTGTTCACAGACATTTTAAGCCAATGTTAATATTTTAAAGGGGAAGTAAAAGTGTCCGTTTATCTTATTTTTTTTTTTTTTTTTAAGCCTAGGGATTGCTAACTTAATATTTTAATGTAATTGTTTTCTGGGGATTTATATGCATTTAAAGGGGAAAAAAATGGCGTTCTGTTTTTTTGCCCTTTTCTTGCTTTGGGGGACTAGCCCCGGGAAACCAAAACCCGATAAGGGCCCTACTGACATCAACTAATCATTTGAGGCTTTAGCTTCAACATATGTTTATTTGTGATACAGGGGCCAACCCCCTTTTAAAGTTTACTCGCCCAGATATTGGGGGATCCATATTTCATTGTCCAAGTGATCTCTTATGGGTCTCTGTGAAAGCAAACATAGCATTTGACTCTGTAAAGCAGTCCCAAGTAAGGTATCTTGTTGTTTGTTGCTGGCTTTAGACCCTGTATATTAACAAAGATGAATGTAGTTGGATTGGTGGTATGGGGGGGTTTTTTTCCTGGCACTAGTATCTGTTGTATTGGAGTGGAGGCCATTGGCTGTGATTCTACTCGAGAAATTATTGCAGTTGGTGACAATTTCTGTCATTTCCTGCCAGCTTTTTCCTTCCTGGTACTAAAAACCTCTCTCCAGGAGTGGCTGTGCTACCAGGTTTTGCCATGATCTGGATGTTCTGTGTCGCTCGTCCCTTTAGGTGGTATGCCTGGCAATATAAGTTATAGCATTGTCTTTCCTGAATTGTGTGGCATTTCAGGGTGAGAAATTTACAGGATGGGAGGTTGCATTTGCCTGTTTTCATATGGGCACGGCATTTTATGGGGTGATCATAATTGCATGTCCCATCTGATTTCCAGATTTTCCATCCTGCAGATACCAAGTGCATGATATTCACATAGGCCTGGTTTCTGTTGCCTGGTTTTTGTGACTGTGTTCCCCATTGGTGGGTGTGTTCCTGTCTGTGTCTGTCTTCGTTACTAGTGCTAACAATGGAGCCTTCAACTGTTTCCAGTAATTTATCTTCAGTTTTCCCTAGGCATCCCCTTGTTTACTATCTACCATGGTATTGCTAGTTTGTAGCACTGTTTTTTGTGTGTCCTTGTCTACACCTGTTTCCCATCATTTATTTCACTAGAGCTCCTGTCCCTCTTCAAGGCACCATCATTTATTTCTCCATTCTTACACTTACTGTCAACCATTTTAACATCTGTACAGGGCGTAGCACCATCTGGTCCTGATTTTTACTTTCCCAACTGTTATAGAAAGCTGTCATGTTTTTATGAAGTCCGATTTGGTGTTGTCATCTTTTAATATCGATGTGATTTTATTCCACAGTTCGGTCTCATTTGGACATACCCAAAAACACTTCCCTTGTTTAATATCTCGTGTAGTAGATTCTTGGATGTCAACACAAGGGGCGTGGCAGCATTTACCAAAAAGTTGCATGTAATCCATGCAGTGGAACGTTTGTTTGTGTTTTGCATACTACACAGGGTTTCGTGATTGATTTTGTTAGTTGTTTACTGTATATTCTACTAATAGCTTCCTAAGTGATCTGTCTATTTGTATCGTATCTATTTTATTTGCATGTGTAAGTGTTTGGACAATCCTACCGCTTTAAGTTATTTTATTGTTATTGTTTGGGTGTTTGATAAGGTCCCTAAAACTCCGTCGCTTATTGAATCCGGACAAGGATACCGTTTTGAATCCAGTCAATGGTTTCCTTATTTCTTGGATCTGACGAGATCTGACGAGATCCACTATTTAATGAATCCTGTATGGATTGTTTGGGTTACGCGAGACAGACCACTGGAAGATGATTAAACAGAGTAATAATGATCAGTATGGTACAAAAGTATAACTTGCGTGTTGGAGATAAAACCGGTCCTTCTGGCAGCTCCCCACTGTGATGGGGGCCGTACCTCTGGCACCCTGGTTTACCTCTGGCACCCTGTTTACTTCTGGCACCTGGTAAACCTCACCCCGGTTTAACACCTGGGTTTCTGTGCCATTATGGTTCACTCTACTGGGTTTAGTTTTTGTTTTACTACACCACAACACTGCTGGTTTTCTATGATGACTGGAAGATATACAGGATTATGTTGGTGAAATCGTTCACTGACAACTCCAACTCGACACTGTTTATTGTATTTTCAGCTGAACAAATTATGTATTTCCTCAAGATTGAGCACCTTTTCGTATTTCATAGGATTTTTATATCGATGTAATCACTAGATTTTGGTCAGGTATACTAACAGTTTAAAATTATCAAAACACGGACCTGTGGTACGGACCCAGCGTCGCTGGCAACGATTTCAAACACGAAACTCGTTAGGCCTACACTTCACCTTAGTTTTCACTTTAACATCTATTAACTTATCTGTATACTATGGCACCTTGTTCTTGCACACTAATTCCCTTGTTTTTTGACTCAGTATAACTGTTTTCTGCCTGATTTGTTGCGAGCACTGGAGGGATGTACCTTATAAGATCACTGGCACAGTTTTAAGGTTCTAGCACGTTGAAGAGACCGCGAAAAACACGGAACAAGACGGACGCGTGTAGACGAGTGCGAGTGCAACTCGTTATTGCCAATGGTTACGAAGGTGGTTAGAAGTTACAGGAAAATAGTCTGTGAATGGAACACATCTATATGAAACTGGAAGGTTATATACTGGTGACTGTACAGCAGTGTCTGCCTGTTCATTGTCCTTTATATCAACATGACCGGGACCCAACACAGAACCAGGGGATGAAGTAAATTAAATTTTTATAGCCTGCAAAGCACTAAAGAAGTCTGAGACCACAAATGGCAATGCAGGCATGGATGCAATATGGATAATTGCTACAAGAATTGTATACAATTCAGCTGTAAAAATGCAAGCCGAGTCTAATAAATGCCCTCACACTATGCTCTCCGAAACACTGCTGCAACCCAACACCATCAGATAATTTAGAACCATCAGTATACACTGCAATGGCATGAGAATGAGACCTGAGGTGATTAAGAAAAAGAAAGTGAATAGCAACAGTAGGTATTTGGGCTTTGGTACATGGCAGTGGGGAAGAACAGACATGAACTATCAGAACCTAAC
This sequence comes from Cherax destructor, assembly GCA_009830355.1. Lineage (NCBI taxonomy): Eukaryota > Metazoa > Arthropoda > Malacostraca > Decapoda > Parastacidae > Cherax > Cherax destructor. Next base: position 37,108 of record WNWK01012978.1, read on the forward strand.
AACTGGGAAGGGAAAAATTAGATGCTACATGAACACACAAAGAGAGCAACTGAAGAGAAGACAAGAGCGAGTGTAGACGAAGAGAAAAGGGATGGAGTAAACAGGGGCAATGAACAAACAATGAACCTCTACTAATGCTCGTTACTATCCTATATATGGAAGGATTGCAAAGGTCACAAGAGGGAACCAAATAGAGGCAATGAGCATCACGGCGATCATTCAAGGATGGAATACTGTATTCGCCTCTGCATATAGACTCTCAACAGGTGAGGAGGGAAAAGCACCGTGGCATAAACATAATCAATGGTGATGAAAGATGAGCGAGGATTTTAAGAGTGTCAGCCGGCTATGATAAGTTGCCTTGAAGTAGGTAATATGAGGTTTCCAGGATAACCGACGGTCAAACAGAAGGCCAAGAAACCTGACAGTATTACGTTCAGGGATATGTGAGCCATACAGGTACAATGGAGTATCAGGGATATTATTATTATTATAATCAAATAGAAGCGCTAAACCACAGGGGTTATACAGCGCTGCAGGTTATTGTAGGATGCAGGGAGAGTGGGTTGTAAGAGGGAGATGGACGATTAGTAGGGTATGGAGTGCAAGATGACGGATAGTGCAGGGATGGAGGGTAGCAAGAGATCGAGGTAGAAGGGACTGAGGGAGGTGCTAGAGGTATAATCTTCAGAGTTTATGTAGGAAGTCAGTTTCTGTCAAAAAGTCAACGAGAGAGTCAGGATTAAAGGAGGGTCCATCTGCAAGAAGGGAAGGTAAAGAAAGGGCCGCAGAGCGAAGACGTCGTTGGAGGTAAATTCTGCGTGCTCGTTGATAGAGTGGGCAGTCCAACAGGATATGTCTAACAGACACTGGAACCTGACAATGCTCACAGAGAGGGGCAGGGAGCCTCTCCATGAGATACCCGTGAGTAAGACGAGTGTGGCCGATGCAAAAACGGGAGAGTGTAGTCTCCCAACCCCAACATTGGTGACAAGAAGAAGGCCAGAAACCTATAATCGGTTTAATAGAATGAAGTTTGTTATTTAGCAGGTCAGACCAGCGTTGTTGCCAACGGGTGCTAAGGTGGGTAGCAATAACCGCAAAATAGTCCGTGAAAGGAACACCTCTATATGAAACTGGAAGGTCATGTACTGCTGACCGCACAGCAGTGTCTGCCTGTTCATTGCCCTGTACGTCAACATGACCAGGGACCCAACAAAAAACAATATCTTTGTGCTTGCTAAAGATACGGCTTATTATTATAATCAAATAGAAGCGCTAAACCACAAGGGTCATACAGCGCTGCAGGTTATTGCAGGATGCAGGGAGAATGAGTTGTAAGAGGGAGATGGATGATTAGTAGGGTATGGAGTGCAGCAGGATAGTGGATAGTGCAGGGAGAAAGGGTAGCAAGAGATCGAGGTAGAAGGGACTGAGGGAGGTGCTAAAGGTATAATCTTCAGAGTTTGTGTAGTAAGTCAGTTTCAGTCAAAAAATCAACGAGAGAGTCAGGATTAAAGGAGGGTCCATCAGCAAGAAGGGAAGGTAAAGAAAGGGCCACAGAGCGAAGACGCCGTTGGAGGTAAATTCTGCGCGCTCGTTGATAAAGTGGACAAACAGAATATGTCGAACAGACACTGGAACCTGACAATGCTCACAGAGAGGGGCAGGGAGCCTCTCCATGAAATACCCATGAGTAAGACGAGTGTGGCCAATGCGAAGACGTGAGAGTGTAGTCTCCAAACATCAACATTGGTGACAAGAAGGCCAGAAACCTATAATCGGTTTAATAGAATGAAGTTTGTTATTTAGCAGGTCAGACCAGCATTGTTGCCAACGGGTGCGAAGGTGGGTAGCAATGACCGCAAAATAGTCCGTAAAAGGAACACCTCTAAATGAAACTGGAAGTTCATGTACTGCTGAACGCGCAGCAGTGTCTGCCTGTTCATTGCCCTGTACGTCAACATGACCAGAGCCCCAACAAAAAACAATATCTTTGTGCTTGCTAGAGATACGGCGTAACCAAAGTTGGATACGAAGAACTAGAGGGTGAGGTGTATCAATTTTACGGATAGCCTGTAAAGCACTAAAAGAGTCTGAAACGACCACAAATGGTGATACAGGCATAGATGCAATACGGATATGTGCCACAAGAATGGCATACAATTCAGCCGTAAATATGCTAGCCGAGGGTAATAGATGCCCTCGCACGATGCTGTCCGGAAACACTGCTGCGAATCCGACGCCGTCAGACGACTTTGAACTATCAGTGTATACTGCGATGGCATGGGAATGAAAGCGGAAGTGGTCTAGAAAAAAAGAGTGAGAAGCCGCCGTAGGTAAGCGGACTTTCGCGCAAGGTAGAGGAATAGAACAGACACGGACAGCAGGAACTTCCCAAGGGGGTAGGGGAAAGGGAGATGTCACATGAACATATAGAGGTGGTAGCTGAAGGGAAGACAAGAGTGAATGTAGATGAAGAGTTAAGGGACAAAGTAAGCAGGGACGACGAACAAATAAAGAGCGTCTACTAACATCTGTAACAATGCTATACATGGAAGGATTGCGGAGGTCGTGAGAGCGAACATAATTGCGAATGCAATGTGCATCACGACGATCGGACAAGGATGGAATGTTCGCTTCTACATAGAGGCTCTCAACCGGGGAAGAACGAAATGCACCAAGGCATAAGCGTAATCCCTGGTGATGGATGGGATTAAGGATGGAAAGAGTAGCAGGGGAGGCCGCCGAATATATCTGGTCACCATAATCGAGTTTTGATAAAATTAGGGCTGAATGTAGACGAAGGAGAGTTCTATGATCAGCCCCCCATGAAAGATGTGCGAGGGTTTTAAGGAGGTTCAGCCGGCTGTGACAAGTTGCCTTCAGAGAGGTAATGTGAGGTTTCCAGGACAATCGACGGTCGAACAGGAGGCCGAGAAACCTGACTGTATCACATTCTGGGATACGTGAGCCGTATAGGTACAATGGATGATCAGAGACCACTGAACGTCTAGTAAACGTAATTTGATGAGTTTTGCAACTAGAAAATTTAAACCCGTGAGTGGTGGCCCAATCAGAAACCCGGCTGATGGCATGCTGGAGGGAAACTGCAATGAAGTGACAGTCAGCACCTGCACAAGCTACAGCAAAGTCATCCACATAGAGCGATGACCAAATATTGGATGGGAGAACAGATGCCAGATTATTTATAGCAAGCAGAAAGAGTGTTGTGCTCAGAACACATCCCTGGGGGACACCTTCAGTTTGGACAAATTCCGGGGAAAGTTCATTACTAACCCAGACCTGGAAATGTCTGTCATGTTAAGAAGGCCTTAAGGAAGAATGGTAGGTTGCCTCGGAGGCCTAAAGAGTGGGCCTGGGCCAAGATATTATATCTCCAAGTTGTATCATATGCCTTCTCAAGGTCGAAAAAGATAGCGATAACCGAGTGGTTATTAGCAAAGTCATTACGAATATACGTATCCAAGCGCAGCAAGGGGTCAATGGCAGAACGGCCCTTATGGAAGTCATATTGACTAGGGGAGAGACTATTGTGCGTCTCTAAATACCACATCAAACGTCTATTAACTAGACGTTCCATCACCTTGCAAACTGCACTGGTAAGAGAGATGGAACGGTAGTGAGAGGTATCACGTCCCGTAGTACCTGGTTTGCGAAAAGGGAGAACAATAGCAGACTTCCACAGCTGGGGAAGAACTCCTTGCGACCATATAAGATTAAAGAGTCGTAAGAGGACAGTAGGAGCAGACTGATGTAAATGCTGTAGCATACGAATATGTATGCCGTCTGGCCCAGCTGCCGATGATCGGCAAGCAGAGAGTGTTGCCTCCAGTTCTTGAAGGGTAAAAGGCACATTATAAGATTCTTCTCTAAGAGAAGAAAAATCTAAGGGCTTTAACTCGCTGGCAGACTTAGAAGAAAGGAACGAGGGGGATAGATGGAGCCCCTGAGAAATGCGGACAAGATGATTACCAATTTCAGTGGCAACGGCAAGAGGGTGTGCTATATCGACACCGGCAACCTGAAGGACAGGAGCCGGGTCGGGGGAGAATTTACCACTTAATTTCCGCACTTTCTTCCAGACTGCACTCATCAAGGAAGCCGAAGTGACAGTAGATACGTAATCTCGCCAGCAAGTGCGTTTAGCATCACGTATGACATGGTGAGCAAGTGCTCTCTTCTGCTTAAAATCAAAGAGTCTCTCTGTGGTTCTGTTATATCTATACCTGCCCCACGCAGCGCGTTTCAAACGTACTGCCCGAGCACAAGCAGGAGACCACCAAGGCACTCACTTCTGAGAAAGCTTGCCCGAGGTTTGGGGAATAGAATGTGAAGCCGCTGTGAAGACAGAGGATGGAAAGAGATATAAAACCTCATCAATAGAGGATGAGGAAGGAACCTCATGAAAGGCAGTAAGATGTGTGTAAAGGTCCCATTTCACCCGGTCAAATTACCAGCGTGGGCAACGAGGAGGTGGAAAAAACGAAGGGGACTTAAGGATGATTGGGAAATGGTCGCTGTCATGTAAGTCCGGGAGGACAGACCAGGTGAAGTCAAGGACTGTTGAGGAAGAGCAGATGGAGAGATTGATACAGGAGAAAGAATGAGTTCGAGGATCAAAATGGGTAGGAGTACCCGTACTTAAAACATGGAGAGGGAGAGAAGCAAGAAATGCCTCCAACTGAACGCCACGGGAGTCACAGTGCGACCCTCCCCAGAGAAAATGGTGTGCGTTAAAATCGCCAAGTAACAGAAGAGGTGGCGGTAAGGAAGAAACCAGAAAATCAACATCTGGGATAGACAATGCCCACGAAGGGGAGAGATATAAAGAACAGAGTGTATACCACTTATTCAAGTGGATACGGGCTGCTGTGTAATGTAAGGAAGAAGGAACATAGAGCTGACGGTATGGAACACCAGTGCGTATAAGAAGAGCACTTTTGTTAAAGGTTCCATCAGAAAAAGGATACGATGAATATAACAAATCATAGCCTGAAAAGGACCTGATAACAGTGGATTGTAATTTAGGTTCTTGCAAACAGACCCCAACAGGTAAAAACAGGGAGAGCAATACCTGAAGTTCACCCCGGTTACCCCTGAGGCCTCGGATATTCCACTGCAAATAAGCCATGATTTATGGAGAGAAAGATATAAGTCGAAGTGAGAGGTATCTATGGACTAGGGTTAGAAAAGTCCACATGTGGAGGCAGCGGAAAACCTGTAATCAGAGAAGGAGGAGGGCGTTGTGAAGGAAGGAGGGGTGTAGACGAAGAAGAGAGAGGAGGAGGAACCTCAGATGGAGCGGCGTCCATCATCGTTCCAGACTCTGAAATATATTCTGCAATAGCTTCCAGATATTCCGAAGACAAAGATGCAGAATGTGGAACATTAGAAATGGAAGGAGAGTGAGCAACTATCGGGGAGTCTATAGACTGTTCTAAAGTAGAGGGTGAGGAGATAGAAGAGGAAACTGTCGAAGGGGCTTGGGAAAGGACAAAAGTGGGAGTGGCCTGGGGAGGGTCAGTCAGGAAAGGAACTTGAGAAGGGACAGGGGATGAAGAAATTAGACGAGGAGGAGGATGAACCTCCACACACATTACAGAACTAGTCAAAGGAGAAGAACCCAGCAATAGGGATTGTTTGCCAGACTTATGAGAAGAAGGGAGGCACTGAGGTTTAGGCGAAGGACGAGGACGAGTAGACTCAGAACTGTGCGAATGAGTAGAGGGAGGAGTGTGGGCAGTATTGAATGCCGAGGTAGGGACCTCTGAGCCAAGAACATCAAAAGGATTCGAGACAGGGGTAACTGAGGATGTTGGAACCACAGAGGAAGTCGAGGAAGTTGGGACCCCAGAAGTGGGGCGACGTTTAGCAATGCGAGAATAGGAAATACGGGGAAGTCTCCCTTGAAGGTGTAGGTGAGAGACGGCCATAGTATATGAGAAGACTTCCGCCTCTTTGAGACAACGGATTTCCCGCTCATTCAGGTAAACCTGACAACGGCAAGAGTACGGTGGATGTGCCTCGTGACAGTTAAGGCAAGAGGGAGGTAAAGTACAAGAAGGATTGGCATGGTCATCGGCACCACAGACTGGGCATTCGTCCATGGACCTGCAATATTTCGCTGGATGACCAAAACGCCAGCAGTTTCTACACTGTTGTGGTGTAGGGGTCACCTTCCGAACTTGTAAACGTTGACCTGCAATGTAGACCGAAGGTGGGAATTCACGGCAGTCAAACGTTAAACGAGCTATATTGCAAGGATAACGTCTTTGCTTATTGGCAGGGAGGACAAAAGTGTCAACCTTAAGGATAGGGAGTTCTTGGAGCTCAAGCTGCTCCAAAATGTCATCACCACATGTCTGGAAATTCCGTTGGACAATGGTGTGGGGTAAAATGACAGTACCACTACAAGAATTAAGAGAATGATGCTTGTCAATGGTGATAGGAATAGTATCAATGGACGTAAGAAGAGAAAGATCGCGAGCTTGGCCAGCATTCTGGACCGTGATGATGCGAGTGCCGCTCTTGAGAGCGTGAAATGAGATATATTTACCTACATGGCATAGGAGAGCTTTACCAATACTATGATCGGAAAGATAGGCATTAGGAGAGGTCGATCGTAGAGTAAAAAACTTTGTCCATTGAGTAGTGTGAAACAGAACATTTAAGGGGAGTGCGTGACGAGCTAGTCATTTCTGAGATGAATGAGCAGGAAGTGTCGAGTCGTCATGTAAGGATCTTGGTCGTTTGGATGAGGGACCAGAGGTGGTCCGACGTGTGACAGGCGGGCAATTTGAAAATTGCTGCACCGTTAAGGGAGAAGCCGGAATCAAGGTCAGAGAATAGCGAAGGTCAGACGTATCGAAAGGGCCAGTCGGATCCCCGGTACCTGAAGCAGGTGACGAACCTGCACCAGCAAGAGGTACAGGGGTATTAGGGTTGTCCGAAGAGTTGTCCATTAATGAGGTAGGGTCAGAACTTGTTGCGGTATCAAGGGGCCCGGGGGTAGGTTCACAGATTAGGGCATCCATGGTTAGGTTACTTCTTTCTTTTTGTTTTTAAGAAAAAAAAAAGAAGAAAATAAAATAAAAATAAAAAAAAAAGAATAAAAAAATGGGGGGAACATGGAGGAATAGCTCCTAGGAGGAATGAAAGGGGCGTAAATCCCCCTCCGTGCCCAAGAGGACCTCAACACCGCAAGTAGTGCAGATGCTGCATGGAACCCGTGCCATACTCTACAATTCATGCCAGTAAACCAGCAATCCGGGATAGCAACCTCACATCCACCGAGCCACCTCGGCGGACAAAAGAGAGGGTGGCCGGATATCCGCCACAAAGCATGCCACCTTCGGCCACCACCCCCGTAATCTGAAAGGTGGCTTCCAGAGACACTCCCATCGCCTGAAAGATACCCAAGGCCACCCCCCGGGAGACCGAAGAGGGATCGGGACATCCCCAGGCGATCCAGATTCCACGGCAAACTACACCACCGCCAAGAACCTCAACGGAATGGGATTGGACCACGGTACTCTTCCCCCTACCTAGGAACTAGAATGCCTGTGGAGAGAAGCTCCCAGGGTAAAAATGGGAAGGAAATAAGGGAGGGATGAGGAGGAGGAGGAGGAAAGGGATAAGGGAGGATGGGGAAGATGGGAAAGGGGGGATTGGGGGGTAATTAGGTTCGGTCTGAGTAAGAAGACCAAGAGGTCCAATTCCTCAGACCGATAGCCTCTTTACCTCGACAAGGAGCCCCCCTTAACCCTTTCAGGGTTATTGACGTACTAGTATGGCTTACGCACTGGGGTTATTGACGTAATAGTACGCATAAATTCTAGCGCCTTCAAATCAAGGGGGAGAGAGCTGGTAAGCCTGCATGTGTTAGAATGGGTCTATGTGGTAAGTGTGCGCAGTAGGAAAAAAATCTATGCACCTGCATTGCATTGTAAGAGTAGTAATTCAGTGAGCCTTTGTCACCAAGCCATGCGGTAAGGAATACCTAACTCCAGCAGTGTGAGTCGTATGGAAGGCAGTGGGGAGAGTGGGGAAGGCAGTGGGGGGAGTAGGGAAGGCAGTGGGGAGAGTGGGGAAGGCAGTGGGGGAGTAGGGAAGGCAGTGGGGGAAGTGGGGAAGACAGTGGAGTGGGTGGGGAAGACAGTGGGGAAGGCAGTGGGAAGACAGTGGAGAGTGGGGAAGACAGTGGGGTGGGGAAGACAGTGGGGTGGGTGGGGAAGACAGTGGGAAAGTGAGGAAGACAGTAGGGGGAGTGGGGAAGCCAGTTGGGGAAGTGGGGAAGGCAGTGGGGGGAGTGGGGAAGGCAATGAGTGGAGTGGGGGGAAGACAGTGGGGTGGGTGGGGAAGGCAGTGGGGGGAGTGGGGAAGACAGTGGGGTGGGTGGGGAAGACAGTTGTGGTGGGTGGGGAAGACAGTTGTGGTGGGTGGGGAAGACAGTGGAGGGAAGGCTGGCTGGCAGGCTGGCTGGCCAGCTAGCTAGCTGGCTCTGTAACATATGTACACAAATACAGTGTAAATAACCTAGGATAAATATGTAGTGTAAATAAAATAGGATAAATACGTAGTGTAAATTACCTAGGATATTCCAAAAAAATCCAGTCTGAAAAATAATATATCAGGACTCAGATGTGGCAGTGTTGGTTCAATAGTGACTGTCTCTGAGACAGAGAGAGACAGAAAGAGAGACAAACAGACAGGCAGATAAAACAGTGAAAACAAATAAAGGGAAGGCAATGTACACTCATTTGTCAAATGTCATCACTCTGATAAGAGGAGGCTAACCCGTCACCCTTGGCTGGCTGGCAGGGAGACAGGGAGGGAAGCAGGGAGGCAGGCAGTGCGGCAGGGAGGGAGGGCGGGAGGGCGGCAGGGAGGGAGGGTGGCAGGGAGGGCGGCAGGGAGGCAGGCAGGCAAGGCAGGGTACCCACATCAAATGTCAAAACTAATTAGTTTAGCTGATAATAATAAGATAAGAGGACCCTCACCCCTCATCAATGTCACTTGTAATTAGATTACTGATAAGACTGACACACCATCATGCTTCAACAATAATAATAATAATAATAATAATAATAATATTATTATTATTATTATTATTATTATTATTATTATTGTATTTTCCCTGCCAGTCAGTCAGCCAGCAAGCCAGCCGGCTGGCCATCCATGCAACCAGCTGTTCAGCCAGCCAGCCAGCTGTTCAGTCAGCCAGCTGGTCAGCTAGCCAGCTGGTCAGGTAGCCAGCCAGCCAGCTAGTCAGCTAGCCAGCCAGCCAGCTGCTCAGCCAGCAAGTTAGCCAGCCGGCTGGCCATCCATCCAGCCAGCAAGCCAGCCAGCCGGCTGGCTATCCATCCAGCCAGCAAGCCAGCTAGCCAGCCAGCCAGCCAACTGGTCAGCTAGCTAGCCAGCCAGCCAGACAGCCAGCCAACTGGTCAGCCAGTTAGCCAGCCACCTGGTCAGCCAGCCAGCCTGCTAGCTGGTCAGCCAGCCAGTCAGCTGGCCATCAATCCAGCCAGCTGTTCAGCCAGCCAGACAACCAGTTGGTCAGGTAGCAAGCCAGCCAATTGGTCAGCTAGCCAGCCAGCCAGCCAACTGGTCAGCTAGCCAGCCAGCCAGCCAACTTGGTCAGCAAGCCAGCCAGCTAGCCTGCTAGCTGGTCAGCCAGCAAGCCAGCCACTCAGCTGGCCATCCATCCAGCCAGCTGGTCAGCTAGCCAGCCAGCTGGTCAGCCAGCTGGTCAGCCAGCTGGTCAGCCAGCTGGTCAGCTAGCCAGCCAGCTGGTCAGCTAGCCAGACAGCTGGTCAGCCAGTCAGCCAGCAGTTATTGTGTAGTATAAAAGGAGTGTATATATACAAAATATGGTTTATATTGGTCTCACTGGACATAAAAGTTACTTGACAAAATAAAATGTTAAAAAATAAAAGAAAAAAGTATAAAAAAAATAAATAAACTATTACCGGGTGACAGGCAGTCCGCGATGTTGCCGTAAGCGGTTCCATTTTGGTCAATTTCAATCCTCTATATCTCCATAAGTATTGATCGCAAAAATGTATTTTTTAGCCTATTAGATTTAGAAAAAAAAAACTCTATCACTTCATAAGAAAAATTTTTTTTTTTTTTTTTAAATTCATGGACCCTGAGAACGAGATTCGGAGACCCCCCTTGGACCCTGAAAGGGTTAAATAGGACAGGTGGGGTTAGAACCCGCAATCAGAGTCTCAAAACTCCAGACCGTCGCGTTAGCCACTGGGCCAGCTAGCTTCAATAAGATTCATCCAACTAGGTATATTTCTACACCATAGGAAGGTTAGCATAGGCATCACTGTGACCACAAATGCAAGTCAACATGACTCAAGAAATCGTAATGACACGATTACAAACAAACCATACTACGGGTGGGGTTAGAACCTGTGGTATGGTTTGTTTACAATCGTGTCATTATAATTTCATGAGAACCTTAACAAGACACACAGAGGTTTCAAAGAACTCAATTCCTCACATTTGAATGAGAAAAACAGAAACTAAAAGACTACATATATATAATTAATGTTACGTTCTACCATTGTTGTGGGAATATTTCTAATAAATAAGAGAATGATTAGTCTTAGACTTATAGTATTGACACCAGTGTTCTCTTACTGCACTTGTTTCACTACTGTTGTTTACTACTATTGTTTCACTACTCTTGTTCACTACTGTTGTTTCACTACTGCTGTTTCACTACTGCTGTTTCACTACTGCTGTTTCACTACTGTTTTTTCACTACTGTTGTTCACTGAATATTTCACTACTGTTGTTCACTGAATATTTCACTACTGTTGTTCACTGAATATTTCACTACTGTTGTTCACTGAATATTTCACTACTGTTGTTCACTGAATATTTCACTGCAAAATTCTTGGTTACTGCAGTAAGCAGATTACAGACTTGACCTTACAGTATTTTCCATATACAGTGGTCCCTTGGTTTTCGTGCATCTTCAAACTCGAACATTTATGTAAGTGTATTTTCGTAAGTGCTCTTGCAAGTGTATTTTTGGGGGTCTGAAATAGACTAACCTACGTGACATTATTTCTTAAGGAAGTAAATTCATTCAGTAATGGCACTTGAGCAGCATTCTGAACGAATTTTGGCAAACCGAGGGACCACTGTACAGTGGTACCTCTACTTACGAGCAAAATTCGTTCCAGACGGCTATTCAAGCGCCGATACCGAAGGAATTTTTTCTTATAAGAAATAATTAAAATTAGGTTAATCCATTTCAGACCCCCAAAAATACACTTACAAAAGCACCTACAAAAATACACTTACATAATTGTTCGAGTTGGGAGCTACTCATAAGTAGAGGTACCACTGTATAGATATTGTTTATATTAGTTCTCATGAGTACACAAGACTGTTCTTTTTATAAAATATATAAGATATTCTGAACAACAATACAACTTATCTCCTCTATGAACTTTATATGACTGACATTTCATTAACATATTTCACTCTAAACACTGTTATTGTATACAGTGGTACCTCTACTTATGAGCAAAATTCGTTCCAGTCGGCTATTCAAGTGCCAATACCGAAGGAATTTTTTCCCATAGGAAATAATGAAAATTAGGTTAATCCATTTCAGACCCCAAAAAATACACTTACAAAAGCACCTACAAAAATACACTTACATAATTGTTCGAGTTTTGAGCTGCTCATAAGTAGAGGTACCACTGTATTCCCTTTATATATTCTGATGAGATTATAACTATAAAATATTCCTGAAACATTAAACACTAACATGTTTTAATTCCTGAATGTACTCGTGTAAGTCTCACAAGATTGCTTTTTATGCTATAACATTTCAGACACTCTGAACACAGATATGGTTTATCTCCTGTATGTACTCTCATATGTGTCACAAGACTGCCTTTTCTAGTAAAACATTTCAGACAATGTGAACATTGATATGGTTTATCCCTTGTATGTACTCTCATATGTCTCACAAGATTGCTATTTTGACTAAAACATTTCAGACACTCTGAACATTGATATGGTTTATCTCCTGTATGTACTCTCATATGTGTCACAAGATTGCTATTTTGACTAAAACATTTCAGACACTCTAAACATTGATATGGTTTATCTCCTGTATGTACTCTCATGTGTGTCACAAGATTGCTTTTTTCACTAAAACATTTCAGACACTCTGAACATTGATATGGTTTATCTCCTGTATGTACTCTCATATGTGTCACAAGATGGGTTTTATGACTAAAACATTTCAGACACTCTGAACACTGATATTGTTTATCCCCTGTATGTACTCTCATATGTGTCACAAGAGTGATTTTTTCACTAAAACATTTCAGACACTGAACACTGATATGGTTTATCCCCTGTATGTACTCTCATATGTTTCACAAGATTGCTTTTTTTCACTAAAACATTTCAGACAATCTGAACATTGATATGGTTTATCCTCTGTATGTACTCTCGTATGTGTCACAAGATGGGATTTTTTACTAAAACATTTCAGACATTCTGAACACTGATATGGTTTATGTTCTTTATGTTTTTCCATATTTTTTGAATGAAGTTTTTTTCATTTTAAATATTTTAGTCATACAAGAGTGGTAGAGTTAATCTTCCTTATGTACTCACCTGTCTATTTCATGATTTTTTTTAACTACTTATGAACATATTCCCATGTTAAGATTTATTTAGGCAAAACTTTCCCTACTTATAAACACTAATAAAGTTTATATTGTGTGGTAAAAGACTATCATAATTTTTGTTTTGTGTTAAAACAGTAATATATGTACTAGAACACTTCACATACACTCAACAACAACATTATTATTTTCTCTTGTTTTTAAACAGATTTTTCTGAAAAAATTTAATTACAGTATTACTAATTTGTATTTTTCTATTAACTGCCATGCATCTTTAGATAGAATTCCCAATATCAAAAGCAAAATTGTTTTATTAGTAATACTTAGCTAATTAAAAATTCCCAAGAATAACAGGTGTTGCCTTTCTTGAAGTACTGATGATATAGTGTCTGGGAAGACACAACCTGGTAGTCTTCCACATAATGCTTCTGCAATATCAGTTGTTGTTCAAGACACTTACACTGGTGCTTCTTGTGGTACTGAAGATATAGTGTCTGGCAAGACACAACCTGGTAGTCTTCCACACAATACTTCTGCAATAGAAATATGAGTCAGTATAGTACAATATTCCACAACTATCAACACAACATATCAAATTTTTGACGATGTTAAGAAGTAAACAAATCATGTAATGCGTCCAATACACATCAACTGGTGGGTCTAATATGCTTTCACAAATGTGCTGATATTATTTATCCCATTTTTACAATAATACAGTAGTCTGCATAACAGTAAATCTTCTATTTTTTGAGTGAATAAAAATTCAAAATGAAAAGCATGCACAATATAAAAGGGGCCTGAACTCCAGGCCCCTTTTTATATTATGCTTTCCAGGCCCTGGAGATATGACTAATGAACAGAGAAAATGTTATTTTAGTGCTAGGTATGATTGCACTGTTTATTCTGGACCCTATTTTGAAATTGGCCTTTCCTGAATTTTGTATGAAATTGGCCAAATTACCAATTTCTGATCACTTTATTGGGAAGAAGAAAATGAGTTCTATTGAAACAGAGTTTGTATTAATATTGGTAGAATTACCGACAATATGTTAAGTAAAAGGACACAAATGCAACTAATGTGACATTTTATTGTGGCAACGTTTCGCTCTCCAGGAGCTTTGTCAAACCGTTACAAACAATACATGGACACAGAGGGTATATATATAGGCTGAGAGTGAGGTGTAATACTAGTGGTAGTAGTGATATAAGTTGTAGTAGTAGTAGTACAGTAGACCCTCATTTAGCAAGGTAGTTACGTTCCTGAAAACGTAGTGTTAGATAATTAGAAGAACTAATGAGAAAAATAGGGTTACGTTCATAAGAGTCCCAAAAAAAGCCAAACAAGTTTTTCTTAGACCAACAGATCTTACAAATATAAAAGAGAATATGTAATTGTAGTTCATTATCGTGATGTATTATGTTGTTTTTACTGCTTAAGACTACAAATGTAACAGAAATAATAGTATTTACCTTAAATTGTGGGTGCTGGTGTTTGTGGATGATTGCGAAGAGAGTGGAGAGTTATGCTGTGGCCCTACTGGGCTGAGGTGGATAGTAGAGATTCTGGAACTGAAGTCGATGGTTGTACTGAGTGTCTCTAACTTTAATAAAGTCATTCATTAAGTCAGTCAAGTCATTCAGTAAGTCAGTCCATTCAGTAAGTCAGTTAAGTCATTCAGTATCATTCAGTAAGTCAGTCAGTCAAGTCATTCAGTAAGTCAGTCAAGACATTCAGTAAGTCAGTCAAGACATTCAGTAAGTCAGTCAAGACATTCAGTAAGTCAGTCAGTCAAGTCATTCAGTAAGTCAGTCCATTCAGTAAGTCAGTTAAGTCATTCAGTATCATTCAGTAAGTCAGTCAAGTCATTCATTAAGTCAGTCAAGTCATTCAGTAAGTCAGTCAAGTCATTCAGTAAGTCAGTCAAGACATTCAGAAAGTCAGTCAAGACATTCAGTAAGTCAGTCAAGACATTCAGTAAGTCAGTCAGTCAAGTCATACAGTAAGTCAGTCAAGTCATTCAGTAAGTCAGTCAAGTCAGTCAAGTTATTCAGTAAGTCAGTCAAGTCATTCAGTAAGTCAGTCAAGACATTCAGTAAGTCAGTCAAGACATTCAGTAAGTCAGTCAGTCAAGACATTCAGTAAGTCAGTCAGTCAAGTCATTCAGTAAGTCAGTCATCCAAGTAATTCAGTAAGTCAGTCCATTCAGTAAGTCAGTTAAGTCATTCAGTAAGTCAGTCAAGTCATTCATTAAGTCAGTCAAGTCATTCAGTAAGTCAGTCAAGTCATTCAGTAAGTCAGTCAAGTCATTCAGTAAGTCAGTCAGTCAAGTCATTCAGTAAGTCAGTCAATCAAGTCATTCAGTAAGTCAGTCAAGTCATTCAGTAAGTCAGTCAAGTCATTCAGTAAGTCAGTCAGTCAAGTCATTCAGTAAGTCAGTCCATTCAGTAAGTCAGTTAAGTCATTCAGTATCATTCAGTAAGTCAGTCAAGTCATTCATTAAGTCAGTCAAGTCATTCAGTAAGTCAGTCAAGTCATTCAGTAAGTCAGTCAAGACATTTAGTAAGTCAGTCAAGACATTCAGTAAGTCAGTCAAGACATTCAGTAAGTCAGTCAGTCAAGTCATTCAGTAAGTCAGTCAAGTCATTCAGTAAGTCAGTCAAGTCATTCAGTAAGTCAGTCAAGACATTCAGTAAGTCAGTCAAGACATTCAGTAAGTCAGTCAGTCAAGTCATTCAGTAAGTCAAGTCATTCAGTAAGTCAGTCAGTCAAGTCATTCAGTAAGTCAGTCCATTCAGTAAGTCAGTTAAGTCATTCAGTAAGTCAGTCAAGTCATTCATTAAGTCAGTCAAGTCATTCAGTAAGTCAGTCAAGTCATTCAGTAAGTCAGTCAAGTCATTCAGTAAGTCAGTCAAGACATTCAGTAAGTCAGTCAAGACATTCAGTAAGTCAGTCAAGACATTCAGTAAGTCAGTCAGTCAAGTCATTCAGTAAGTCAGTCAGTCAAGTCATTCAGTAAGTCAGTCAAGTCATTCAGTAAGTCAGTCAAGTCATTCAGTAAGTCAGTCAAGACATTCAGTAAGTCAGTCAAGACATTCAGTAAGTCAGTCAGCCAAGACATTCAGTAAGTCAGTCAGTCAAGACATTCAGTAAGTCAGTCAGTCAAGTCATTCAGTAAGTCAGTCAGTCAAGTCATTCAGTAAGTCAGTCAGTCAAGTCATTCAGTAAGTCAGTCAGTCAAGTCATTCAGTAAGTCAGTCAGTCAAGTCATTCAGTAAGTCAATCAGTCAAGTCATTCAGTAAGTCAGTCATTCAAGTCATTCAGTAAGTCAGTCAGTCAAGTCATTCAGTAAGTCAGTCAAGTCATTCAGTAAGTCAGTCAGTCAAGTCATTCAGTAAGTCAGTCAGTCAAGTCATTCAGTAAGTCAGTCAGTCAAGTCATTCAGTAAGTCAGTCAAGTCATTCAGTAAGTCAGTCAGTCAAGTCATTCAGTAAGTCAGTCAGTCAAGTCATTCAGTAAGTCAGTCCAGTCAGTCAGTAAGTCACACAAACTTATGTTTACATCTTTTTATGTGTACAAAGTAACACTTCATTACAGCCACAGGTTATGTCTTGTCTAATATCTTTTTCTTCGTTAATTCTAAGACTTAATACATAAATGCTTAACCATTTTCTTGCCACTTTGAGCAACACTGGTATGCCTACTGGGTGACATGATTGCTTGGCAGATACAAGATATAGTAATTTAAAGATCAAAACACAATTATAATAATAATAATAATAATAATAATAATAATAATAATAATAATAATAATAATAATAATAATAATAATAATATTTTTATTTGGACATGATACAAAGAATTACATTTGGTTATTGAGATTACATGAGGTGTACATGCCAAAAGCCCCTAGTATGCAGGGCATTTTGGGCAGACTTAAAATTAACTTAAAACTAAATTGTAAGAATTTTTGTAGATAGTATACAATGAGTAAAGGTGAGTATTTAAGCTATGAAATTTGAACATAGTTTTGTACTTTTGTCTTCATTATAAAATTAATTAAATCAGATTAAACAAATTAAAGCAGTAATAATAATAAAATAATAAAAAGTTATGGTTGATAATTTATAAAATAAGTAAAGTTGCATATCTAAGTTATAAAGTTTGAATATAAATTGAACATATCAATTAATTGTAGCAATTTATTGCAGCAATGCAACTAATTGAGTGAGATAACAATTTAAAACAATTAATTGCATTGCAGTTAGTTTACGTGGTCATTATAATGTAAGTGTTGTGGGAATAATTAGCTAAGTATTATTCATAACAGGTTTTACATTCATTCATTCGTTCATTCATACATTACATTGATTTGAATAGTCAAGTTTTACGTTAAGTGATTATTCTACTTTGCTGGGAATAGTTGATATGGAGCAATTAGCTTTGGGTGAGAAGGTGGTTTTTAGCATTGTTTTGAATTGGGGTACAGGTAGGGTTTCTTTGGCAATGACAGGTAATGAATTCCAAATTTTCGTGCCTTTTATGTGCATTGAGTTTTTACATAGTGTTAGGTGGACACGGGGAACATCGAGGAGTGATCTGTGTCTAGTGTTATGGTCATGTGTCCTGTTAAAATTAGTAAGAAGTTTGAGTGGTGGGTTAATATCTGCATAGAGTGTTCTATGTATGTAATAGGCACAGTAAAAAGTATGGATGTCTTGTATGGTGAGTAAGTTTATGTTTTTGAATATTGGTGGAGTATGTTGCCTGGAGTGAGAATTTGTTATCATTCTAACTGCTGCCTTTTGTTGTATTATTAGTGGTCTGAGATGAGTTATTGATGTAGAGCCCCATGCACAGATTCCATAGGTGAGGTAGGGGTAAATGAGTGAGTGATATAGGGTAAGGAGAGCTGGTTGTGGAACATAGTACCGTATCTTGGATAGTATTCCCACGGTCTTTGAGACTTTCTTAGAGATTTGTTGTATATGTGTCTGAAATTTGAGGCCACTGTCTAGATGTATTCCTAAGAATTTTCCCTCTGTGAGTTTTGCGATAGGGGACCCGTTTATCATTATGTTAAGTGGTGCGTTTGTAGCTCTGTTCCCAAACTGGATAAAATAGGTTTTATCAATATTGAGAGTAAGTTTGCTGGTCATCATCCCGGTAGATATTTTCTGCAATTCAGTATTTGCAGTGTTGGCTAGTGTGTCTGGGCTTGGGTGAGAGATAACGTATGTAGTGTCATCTGCAAAAAGTATGGGTTTGAGTAGTTGAGATGCATTTGGTAGGTCGTTAATGTAAATGAGAAAGAGTAGTGGGCCAAGAACACTTCCCTGTGGGACACCTGTGGTAATAGTTTGCGCGGTGGAGCTAGCTCCATTTGTGTACACATATTGGTTTCTGTTGCTAAGGTATGATTTTAGGTAGTTTAGGGAGTGTCCTCTTATACCATAGTGCGATAATTTTAAGTGTAACAGATCATGGTCAACTGTATCAAAAGCTTTACGTAAATCAATGAAGATTCCCACTGGGATTTCTTTTTTCTCAAGGGCGGTGTAAATTATTTCTAACATGTGTATAATGGCATCATTTGTATTTTTATTAGGCCTGAATCCAAATTGACAGTGGTTGAGTACGTTGTTGGAGGTGAGGTAGGAATATATTTGTCTATGAATTAATTTTTCAAAGATTTTGGAGAGAAGGGGTAAGTTAGATATCGGCCTGTAGTTATTCAGGTCTGCTTGATCTCCTCCCTTATGTATTGGGGTGACCCTCGCTATTTTGAGTATTGATGGGAAGGTCACTCTCTTATTCTTGACAAACAGCTGGCTTGACGCGTATGGAATACGAATGCTGGGATGGTGGGGTGTTGTTGGGGGAGGGGTAGCCTGGGAAGGCAGTGGTCTCCCCAGCTGTTCCACAACATTAGCACCGGCCGCTTGAGGGAATGGTTATTTGTTTTTTCTTCCTGCAAACTGTAAGTAAGTTTATTCAGGTATACACAGATACAGTTACAAAGATTATCATACATAGCAGCATATGTGTAGAGAATCTAGGATAACCCAAACTTTGGGTTATCCTAGGTTCTCTAGGATAACACTTTGGGTTATCCTAGGTTCTCTACACATATGCTGCTACGTATGATAATCAATGTAACTATCTCTGTATACCTGAATAAACTTACAGTTTATGGGAAGGAAAAACAAATTCCCTTTTCCTCAAAGCATGAGGATTCTTACAGCGGTAAATAACCATGGGCTTACACTTGAAATCACCTGATGCATTACCCAAAAGGGTAATGCATGAAGCCTGGTGCACTTTTCTCTTGCTGACTGATATAAGTTCATGTTGGCATTTTCTTCCAGAAAACACTTGTCTCATCAGCATTAAACACTTGTTGTGGCTCATAGCCACCCTTAGTAGGACCCCCCACTGACTCAATGGTTTAACCTACTGCAGGCGACCGCGGGCTCAAAAATTTTCCCCTCCAGCGAATCGCGTAATATAAGGTTTATGTCGTGTTAGATAAAAATGCGCCGCAATTCTTCAATCGCGTAATACCCAAAACATGCAACATAAAGTCGTGCTAAATGAGGGTCTACTGTAATACAATAAGGTAGAACAATCAACTTGCACATGAGTAGCATAAAAATATAGGTTAGACAAATATTTCTGTTGGAGGGTGGATTAGAGAAAGCCTGTATCAGTGTTCCTCCTCTGTAATGTGCTTGTGTAGTATTAGCAGGAGAGACTATGTGATGGCAGGGTTTACTGTTTTCAGGAGGATTCTTGCTAAGACTTCAGACATGGTGAAGCTGCCTTTGTTTTATTTGTGTTAGAAACAGCAATAAGTGCTGATTCAAGGCACTTGCATCTGCACAAATTAGTTTCTTTGATCAAGTTATCGTTCCTACATGCATTAATGTGTTCACTGAGGCGTGTTTCAAGGTTTCTTGCTGTTTCACCTACATAAATCCTGTCGCAGCCTCTACAGGGTATAGTGTAAACCCCTGCATTGACTGGTTCATGGTGCTTGGATTTTGTCTTGGTTAGATCTTTTATTGAAGTGCTGGAAGCGATGGCGACTCTAGTGTTAGCTTGTGCAAGTACTTTAGAAACGTTCGATGCATTGAACTATCATGAGTCTCCAAGTACCATACAACATCTATTCACCATTGTTCCATCACCTTGCAGACTACACTGGTCAAGCATGGGGTGATAGTGAGAAGTATCAAGCCCTGAAGTGCCTGGTTTGTGAAATGGTAGTACAATGGAAGATTTCCATTGTTGAGAGAACCCCTCATGTCCAACAAAATTGAAAAAATGCAAAATAACTGTAAGGGCTGAGAATGCAGATGCTGTAGCATATGGATATGAATATCATCAGGCACGCTTCCAATGACCGCAGCGGAAAGTGTGGACCTTGCTCTAAGAGAGTAAAGTACATTATACTGCTCCATCCCATAGAAGAAATCCAAGGGTGCGCTCCCAGTA
>WNWK01012979.1:0-41728 GCA_009830355.1 Cherax destructor
CCCTGTTTACTTCGTCCCTTTTCTCTTTGTTTACATTCGCTCGTCTTCCCTTCAGCTACCACCTTTCTATGTTCATGTGGCATCTCCCTTTCCCCTACCCCCTTGAGAAGTTCCTGCTGTCCGTGTCTGTTATTTTCCTCTGCCTTGTGCGAAAGCCCAACTACCTATGGCGGCTTCTCGCTCTCTTTTTCTAGACCACTTCTGTTCTCATTCCCATGCCATCGCAGTGTACACCGATGGTTCTAAGTCATCAGACGGCGTCTGATTCGCAGCAATGTTTCCGGACAGCGTCGTGTGAGGGCATCTATTATCCTCGGCTAGCATATTTACGGCTGAATTGTATGCCATTCTTGTGGCACTTATCCGTATTGCATCTATGACTGTGTCACCATTTGTGGTCGTTTCAGACTCCCTTAGTGCTTTACAGGCTATCCGAAAATTTTATACACCTCACCCCCTAGTTCTTCGTATCCAACTTTGGTTACGCCGTATCTCTAGCAAACAAAGATATTGTTTTTTGCTGGGTCCCTGGTCATGTTGACGTACAGTGCAATGAACAGGCAGACACTGCTGCGCAGTCAGCAGTACATGACCTTCCAGTTTCATATAGTGTTCCATTCACGGACTATTTTGCAGTCATTACTACCCACCTTCGCACCCGTTGGCAACAACGCTGATCTTACCTGCTAAATAACAAACTTTATTCTATTAAACCGAGTATAGGTTTCTGGCCTTCTTCTTGTCACCAATGTCGAGGTTGGGAGACTACACTCTCCCTTCATTACTTACCTTAAAATATTTGTAGAGTTAATGTAGGGCGAGAGGTGAGTAGTATTTATTTGTAGGAAGTCAGTGTAGGCAGCAGAAGATGTAGGTACAGTACATGTATGTAGCCACCCCTGGGCTACACTACACAGCCATATTATTATACACAGCCATATTATTATACACAGCCATATTATTATTAAATCAGTCGAGGATCAGGCAGGACTACAAAGAGACCTGGACAGGCTACAAGCCTGGTCCAGCAACTGGCTCCTCGAAGTTAACCCTGCCAAATGTAAAGTCATGAAGATCTTCGCATCGGCCAGACTTGTCTTACTCATGGGTATTTCATGGAGAGGCTCCCTGTCCCTCTCTGTGCTCATTGTCAGGTTCCAGTATCTGTTCACCATATTCTGTTGGACTACCCACTCCATCAACGAGCACGCAGAATTTACCTCCGTCGTCGTCTTCGCTCTGCGGCCCTTTCTTTACCTTCCTTTCTTGCTGATGGACCCTCCTTTAATCTTGACTCTCTCATTGACTTTTTGACAGCAACTGACTTACTACACAAACTCTGAAGATTATACCTCTAGCACCTCCCTTAGTCCCTTCTACCTCAGTCTCTTGCTCCCCTCTATCCCTGCACTATCCACTGTCCTGCTGCACTCCATACCCTACTTAATCATCCCTCTCCCTCTTAAAACCTATTCTCCCTGCATCCTGCCCTACCCTGCTGTGCTGTATGACCCCTGTGGTTTAGCGCTTTTTTTTTATTATAATAATAATATCCCCTGCCCTGCTGTACTGTATGACCCTTGTAGGTTTAGCGCTTTTTTTATTAAATTATTATAATAAAGGTTTTGTGGGCGAGGGGCTTGGACTTCCAGCAAGCGTGCTTGAGCGTGTTAGATAGGAGTGAATGGAGACGAATGGTTTTTGGGACCTGACGAGCTGTTGGAGTGTAAGCAGGGTAATATTTAGTGAAGGGATTCAGGGAAAACGGTTAGCCGGACTTGAGTCCTGGAAATGGGAAGTACAATGCCTGCACTTTAAAGGAGGGGTTTGGGATATTGGAAGTTTGGAGGGACTTCTAAATTGTCATATCTGAGCTCCTCTGCAAAGACAATGATTATGTGTGAGTGAGGTAAAAATGTTGAATGACGATGAAAGTATTTTCTTTTTGGGGATTTTTTCTTTCTTTTTGGGTCACACTGCCTCAGTGGGAGACGGCCGACTTGTTGGAAAAAAAAAAAAAACTTATCATGTCTTTCTTTTTTTCCATACCAGAACAATTGAGGAAACAGAAGCTTTAAGTGATAGGAGTTATGCACCCTAGAGGTGCAGATAGGACATTCAGTGCTCAAAAGGCAGTACTTTGGCTAACTGCCATCAGTCTTTGTACTATTACTAACCCACTAAGTCAATGTGAATAAGTGGCAGTCCAATGTGATTCTGGCCATGTTACTCAGATGACAGCAGAAAACATGAGAGGATTAGAGGTCAATCCCAAGAAGACCTCAAAGCTAGAGTTGACTACCTATATCTCTCTCACATTCCTCAAAACACATGGAAGAATGCAATCTGAGGTAGAGTAGCCATCTTTTAGCAAATTCAGTTGAAAATTTCAGCTAATAATGACATGCCCCAACTATTTTCTAGTTTAGAGAAGGCACCAGTTTGATAGGTGTCCTGCAATGCAAACATGCATTATTTTTTTTTTTTTATAAACACATCGGCCGATTCCCACCAAGGCAGGGTGGCCCGAAAAAGAAAAACTTTCATCATTCACTCCATCACTGTCTTGCCAGAGGGGTGCTTTACACTACTGTTATAAAACTGCAACATTAACACCCCTCCTTCAGAGTGCAGACACTGTACCTCCCATCTCCAGGACTCAAGTCTGGCCTGCCGGTTTCCCTGAATCCCTTCATAAATGTTACTTTGCTCACACTCCAACAGCACGTCAAGTATTAAAAACCATTTGTCTCCATTCACTCCTATCAAATACACTCACACATGCTTGCTGGAAGTCCAAGCCCCTCGCACACAAAACTTCCTTTACCCCCTCCCTCCAACCTTTCCTAGGCCGACCCCTACCCCGCCTTCCCTCCACTACAGATTTATACACTCTCGAAGTTATTCTGTCTTGTTACATTCTCTTTACATGTCCGAACCACCTCAACAACCCCTCCTCAGCTCTCTGGATAATAGTTTTGGTAATCCTGCACCTCCTCCTAATTTCCAAACTCCGAATTCTCTGCATTATATTCACACCACACATTGACCTCAGACATGACATCTCCACTGCCTCCAGCCTTCTCCTCGTTGCAACATTCATCACCCATGCTTCACACCCATATAAGAGTGTTGGTATAACTATACTCTCATACATTCCCTTCTTTACTTCCATGGACAAAGTTCTTTGTCTCCACAGACCCCGAAGTGCTCCACTCACCCTTTTTCCCTCATCAATTCTATGATTCACCTCATCCTTCATAGACCCATCTGCTGACATGTCCACTCCCAAATATCTGAATACATTCACCTCCTCCATACTCTCTCCCTCCAATCTGATACCCAATTTTTCGTCACCTAATCTTTTTGTTATCCTCATCACCTTACTCTTTCCTATATTCACTTTCAATTTTCTTCTTTTACACACCCTACCAAATTCATCCACCAACCTCTGCAACTTCTCTTCAGAATCTCCCAAAAGCACAGTGTCATCAGCAAAAAGCAACTGTGACAACTCCCACTTTGTATTTGATTCTTTATCTTTTAACCCCACACCTCTTGCCAAGACCCTCGCATTCACTTCTCTTACAACCCCATCTATAAATATATTGAACAACCACGGTGACATCACACATCCTTGTCTAAGGCCCAATTTTACTGGGAAATAGTCCCCTTCCCTCCTACACACTCTAATTTGAGCCTCACTGCTTTCAGTAACCTACCTCATATTCCATACACCTGCAACATCTGCCACATTGCCCCCCTATCATACGCCTTTTCCAAATCCATAAATGCCACAAAAACCTCTTTACCCTTATCCAAATACTGTTCACCTATATGTTTCACTGTAAACACTTGGTCTACACACCCCCTACCATTCCTAAAGCCCCCTTGTTCATCTGCTATCCTGCTTTCTGTCTTACTCTTAATTCTTTCAATAATAACTCTACCATACACTTTACTAGGTACACTCAACAGACTTATTCCCCTATAATTTTTGCACTCTCTTTTGTCCCCTTTGCCTTTATACAAAGGAACAATACACGCTCTCTGCCAATCCCTAGGTACCTTACGAACTTCCATACATTTATTAAATAATAGCACTAACCACTCCAAAACTATATCCCCACCTGCTTTTAACATTTCTATCTTTATCCCATCAATCCCAGCTGCCTTACCCCCTTTCATTCTACCCACTGCCTCACGAACTTCCCCTACACTCACAACTGGCTCTTCCACACTCCTACAAGATGTTATTCCTCCTTGCCCTATACACGAAATCACAGCTTCCCTATTTTCAAACTTGCATTAAGTTTATGATAAGTCCTGCAACCAACTGATAACAGGAGATCGAGAGCATTTTTGTTACTGTACTTGAACAGACTGCAAAATATTGCTTCAATGTGGTTTAGCACTATTATAATAATTGCTTCAATGTGTCTCATTGACAGGTAGCCTCTAGTGGCAGGTGTAGAGAGCCACCTAATAGACCAGACCCACTGAAAATGATAGAATTTTGAGGGATAGCAGGATGCTAAGGAATGTGCTACCAAAAAGCATCCACAAAAAGATGAAGTGTAGACCTGGGGGCCCACCAGGTCTGCACTTAGTTTTATTTTTTGTACAGGTACTGTTAAAAAAAAATGTATCTAGCTGATTATCTCCAGTGCCTAGCTCCACAAAGAACCAAACCTGAAAAGGTAATCAGATTTAATCTGAGGAAAGGCATCTCCAATTCCTTGTACCAAGAACCTTCCACTATCAGACACCCTCCCCTCCTTGAAGAATGGAACACACTTCTTCAAAAGGTGCCAGACCAGTTAGGTTCTGATGGAAATGTACAATGGATCACAGGGAAAAAACTTGACAAACATATTTACATATATTTAAAAACTTTTAAAAATACATTGTATAATCAACTTTGAAAGGTTTTATTAACGAACAGTTCAACATTTCCCTATGTAAAGGGAGTATCAAAAATTATAATTCTTGTGCATAATGCATTATGATCATGCTTAGGATTTACATCAATATTACATTCATGTTTATACATAATGAAATCTCAATTTAACCAACTAATAAGGGGCAGAGGATGTCTGGTAATGTCCGTTAAAGTTGAATGATGAGATTGTTTTTCATGATTGTAACAGTAATGGATAATCCTGGATTTAATAGACATTGTCCAGTAGACCAAACAATAAAATTCTGGAAACGAGTAAAACACTTCTGCAACAACTGGGTGTCTTTAATGCCAAAACATTTTACCTGCTCAGCTGGTTTTCCATTTGAAATGTGGAGGAAACTTAAATGCTGGGATGACAGAAGTAGAGATCAGTAGTTCAGCCTTGGTAAGTGTTTGACTCCATATTTACGGAGCCGAACACTTACAAGGTGATCCATCCCTTAGCTTTGGTATTTGCTTCTGCACTACAGCATTCAAGTCACCTCTGTATTTCAAGTGCAGGCAAAATCTTTCAGCAATAAAGATACCAAGGTGTTGCACATGACTTACTCATCCACTTGTCTGCACTGTGCACCATTAATCTATTACTGGAAATAACAGATTTTGTCCTTTAGTGGACTGTAACAAAGAAAATTCCTGGATTTAATGAACTCTGTCTGTGGTTTCCAGACAACGGACTTTCTCCGTTAAATTGAAGTGTGTTAAATCAAGGTTTTACTGAGTAAATATAAACAGAATGCCTTTGTATTAATTATTCACATTGTAAAATATATTAACTTAAGTCTTGTAATATCCTATGGAAGTCACACTGAACACACACACACACAAATATTCCTAAATAACTGTATAAACAATAAAATTAACATGAATGTGATTAAAATTGTGGTAAAAATATCAAGACAATAAGTAAGGGTACAAGTTTCAGTAATACGACAGCACACGTTACATTTCATTCATTGAACAATGGTCAACTTTCTTTGGTTTGAAAATAAAAAGAAAACATCACATTTATTCTAAATGAATATTAATGTTTCAACAGCTAACATTTCTATATGTTAAATTTTTGGCTCTTATTATAATGAAAGATAAAAAGATGCTACATAATGAAGAAAAAACAATATAATAATATCTTACATGGAAACAAAAAAATAGAAAAAAAAATTTAACACCAATAATAGCTTTGAACTTTTCTCCAAAAGTCTGTGAACAATTTAAAATTTAAAACATGGTTATGAACTTACACCTATCAGCTAAAGAAAGTTTTGAAATATCACTTACTGTACTTACAAAAGGGCATTGTAATTGATGAAGGAAAATAATTTAAGTACCTTGCAATATAATATTCTGATAAAGACCCCTAATTAAAGATACAGTATATTGCTGTTAGCTAAAAATTGCTTTTAATAAAGTACTAGACTACAGTTCGTCGTGCTCTAGATGTCTGGTGATGAAGGAGACCATGTCGTCCAGGGAACGATCCCCATTGTACTCCCCAATCTGATTGGCATTTTTATACAGGTACAGTGTTGGGAATCCATTTACCTGTAAAAAGTAATAATTTTGTAATTTTAAATGTCATATGGACATTCTAATTTATGAATACATACACTGTTTTAGTAATAAAAATTTTGTTTGTGTCCCCAGGAATAGACAAATAAGCCAGTGGTAGAAAAAGTAAACATTGGGTGGTGGACATAGCAGCAGCCAGAAAATAAAAGAATAAACACATCAGCTGTTTCCCACCAAGGCAGAGTGACCTGAAAAAGAAGAAACACTTTCATCACTCACTCCACCACTGACTTGCGAGAGTCATGCTAACACTACAGTTAAAAAACTGCAACACAGCTCCACCCCTACTTCAGGGTGCAGGCACTGTACTTCCTACCTCCAGGACCCAAGCCCAGTTAACCAGATTCCCTTCATAAATGTTACTTTGCTCACACTCCAACAGCATGTGAAGTCATAAAAACCATTTGCCTCCACTCTCTCTTGAATGCTTGCTAGAAGTCTAAGCCCCTAACACACAAAACCACCTTTACCCCCCTCCCTCTAACCTTTCCTAAACTGACCCTTATCCCACCTTCCTTCCACTACAGATTTACACACCCTCCAAGTCATTCTGTTTTACTTCATCTTCTCTAAATGTCTGAACCACATCAACAATCCCTCCTCAGTCCTCTGAATAATACTTTTAGAAACCCCTCACCTCCTCCTAATCTCCAAGCTACAGATTCTCTGCATAACATTCACACCAGACACTGCCCTCAGACAACGACATCTCCACTGCCTCCAACCTTCTCCTTGTTGCAACATTCACCACACATGCTTCACACCCATATAAGAGCATTGGTACCACTATACTTTAATACATCCCTCTCTTTGCTCTCATGGATAACATTCTTTGTCTCCACAGACTAGTTAGTGCACCACTCACCTTTTTTCCCTTCATTAATCCTATGATTCACCTCGTCTTTCATAGACCCATCTGCCGAAGAGTCTATTCTCGAGTATCTGGACACATTCACTTCCTCCATACTCACTCCAATCTGATATCCAATCTTTCATTACTTAATTTTTTTATCCTTATCACCTTGCAATTTCCATTTTACATACCCTCCAAAATTCATCCATCAACTTCTGAAACTTCTCTTCAGAATCTCCCAAAAGCACAGTGTCATCAGCAAAATGCAACTGTGGCAACTCCCACCTTGTGTTAGATTCTTCATCTTTTAATCCCACACCTCTTGCCAACACCTGAGCATTCACTTCTCTTACAACCTCATCTATCAATATATTGAACAACCATGGTGACATCACACATCCCTGCCTAAGGCCTACTTTTACTGGGAAATAATCTCCCTCTCTCCTAAATAATCTAACCTGAGCCTCATAATCCTCATAAAAACTCTTAAATGCATTTCAGGGAAATGCACAGATGTATGAGCAAGGAGTGCTGGAAGTGTACAAAAATATGTATTTTCTTGTATGATTTTTAACAGATATTTTAAGAGAAAACATTATTTGAACAAATAAAAATCTTTAAGTACACACTAAAAAATTTAAATACAGTATAATAGTACAGCAGAACCCCCGGATCCATGGTTTCAGTTTTTTTTTTCCGTCTCCCACCGAGGTAGGGTGACCCAAAAAGAAAGAAAATCCCTAAAAATAAAATACTTTCATCATCATTCAACACTTTCACCACACTCATACATAATCACTGTCTTTGCAGAGGCGCTCAGATACGACAGCTGAGAATAGTCCCTCCCAGCTGTCACTATCCCAGACCCCTCCTTTAAAGTGCAGGCATTGTACTTCCCATTTCCAGGACTCAAGTCCAACTAAATCAATTAACTGGTTTCCCTGAATCCCTTCACAAAATGTTACCCTGCTCACACTCCAACAGATCGTCATGTCCCAAAAACCATTCGTCTCCATGCATTCCTATCTAACACGCTCACACATGCTTGCTGGAAGTCCAAGCCCCTCGCCCACAAAACCTCCTTTACCCCTCCCTCCAACCTTTTCTAGGACGACCCCTACCCAGCCTTCCTTCCCCTACAGATTTATACGCTCTCCAAGTCATTCTATTTTGATCCATTCTCTCTAAATGACCAAACCACCTCAACAACCCCTCTTCAGCCCTCTGACAAATACTTTCAGTAACTCCACACCTTCTCCTAATTTCCACATTCCGAACTTTCTGCATAATATTTACACCACACATTGCCCTTAGACAGGACATCTCCACTGCCTCCAACCTCCTCCTTGCTGCAGCATTTGCAACCCATGCTTCACACCCATATAAGAGTGTTGGTACCACTATACTTTCGTATATTCCCTTCTTTGCCTCCATGGATAACGTTTTTTGTCTCCACAGATACCTCAACGCACCACTCACCTTTTTTCTTCATCAATTCTATGGTTAACCTCATCCTTCATAAACCCATCCGCTGACACGTCAACTCCCAAATATCTGAAAACATTTACTTCTTCCATAATCCCTCTCTCCAATGTGATATCCAATTTTTCTTTACAGTGGACCCCCGAGTTTCGTAAAAACTTCATTCCAGAAGCCTGCTCAAGTGCCAATACCGAACGAATTTACGTCCTTAAGAAATAATGTCACGTAGGTTAGTCTATTTCAGACCCCCAAAAATACACTTACAAAAGCACTTACAATATTATACTTACATAATTGTACGATTTCCGGAGTTTACGAAACTCGGGGGGCCACTGTATTTAAATCGTTTGATACCCTCATCACCTTACTCTTATCTATGTTCACTTTCAACTTTCTACCTTTACACACTCTCCCAAACTCGTCCACTAACCTTTGCAACTTTTCTTTAGAATCTCCCATAAGCACAGTATCATCAGCAAAAAGTAACTGTGTGAACTCCCATTTTGCATTTAATTCCCATAATTTAATCCACCCTCTCCCCAACACCCTAGCATTTACTTCTTTTACAACACCATCTATAAATATATTAAACAACCATGGTGACATTACACATCCCTGTCTAAGACCTACTTTTACCGGGAAGTAATCTCCCTCTCTCCTACACACCCTAACCTGAGCCTCACTATCCTCATAAAAACTCTTTACAGCCTTCAGTAACTTACTACCTATTCCATACACTTGCAACATTTGCCACATTGCTCCCCTATCCACTATCATATGCCTTTTCTAAATCCATAAATGCAATGAAAACTTCTCTACCTTTATCTAAATACTGTTCACATATATGCTTCACTGTAAACACTTGATCCACACATTCCCTACCCACTCTAAAGCCTCCTTGCTCATCTGCAATCCTACTCTCTGTCTTACCTCTAATTCTTTCAATAATAACCCTGCCATACACTTTACCTGGTATACTCAGTAAACTTATTTTTACACTCTCTTTTATCCCCCTTCCCTTTATATAAAGGAACTATACATGCTCTCTGCCAATCCCTAGGTACCTTCCCCTCTTTCATACATTTATTAAACAAAAATACCAACCACTCCAGCATTATATCCCCCCCCTGCTTTTAACATTTCTGTCATGATCCCGTCAGTTCCAGCTGCTTTACCCCCTTTCATTCTACGTAATGCCTCACGCACCTCCCCCACACTCACATCCTGCTCTTCTTCACTCCTAAACAATGTTGTACCTCCCTGGCCAGTACATGAAATTATTGCCTCCCTTTTTTCATCGACATTTAAAAGTTCCTCAAAATATTCCCGCCATCTACCCAATACAGTGGTACCTCGAGTTACGATATTTTTTCGTTCGAGAATGCTGTTCAAGTGCCATTACCAAACGAATTTATCCCCATAAGGAATAATGTAAAATAGACTAGTCCTTTTACACCCCCAAAAATATACCTACAAAAGCATTTAAAAAAATAAACTTACATAAAAGGACGATTTTGGGGACCATCGTAACTCGAGGTACCACTGTACCTCCAGCTCCCCATCTACTAACTCCCCTACTCTGTTTTTAACTGACAAATCCATTCGTTCCCTAGGCTTTCTTACCTTGTTTATCTCGCTCCAAAATTTTTTCTTGTTTTCAGCAAAATTTCTTGACAGAGCCTCTCCCATTTTTTCATCCGCTCTTCTTTTGCACTCTCTCACCACTCTCTTCACCTTTCTTTTACTCTCCATATACTCTGCTCTTCTATTAACACTTCTGTTTTGTAAAAACCTCTCATAAGCTACCTTTTTCTCTTTTATCACACCCTTTACTTCTTCATTCCACCACTCACTCCTCTTTCCTCCTGCACCCACCCTCCTATAGCCACAAACTTCTGCCCCACATTCTAATACTGCATTTTTAAAACTATCCCAACTCTCTTCAACCCCCCCACTACTCATACTTGCACTAGCCCACCTTTCTGCCAATAGTTGCTTATATCTCACCCTAACTTCCTCCTCCCTTAGTTTATACACTTTTACTCTCTCTTACTTGCTGTTGCCATTTTCTTTTGTCCCATCTACCTTTTACTCTAACTGTAGCTACAACCAAATAATGATCCGATATAACCGTTGCCCTCTATAAACATGTACATCCTGAAGCCTACCCATCAACCTTTTATCCACCAATACATAATCCAACAAACTACTTTCCTTACGTGCTATATCATACCTTGTATATTTATTTATCCTCTTTTTCTTAAAATATGTATACTTATTACCAAACCTCTTTCTACACATAGCTCAATTAATGGTTCCCCATTTACATTTACCCTGGCACCCCAAATTTACCTACTACTCCTCCACAACATTTTTACCCACTTTAGCATTAAGATCCCCAACCACAATTACTCTCTCACTTGGTTCAAAACTCCCCACACACTCACTCAACATTTCCCAAAATCTCTCTCTCTCCTCTACACTTCTCTCTTCTCCAGGTGCATAAACACTTACTATAACCCACTTTTCACATCCAACCTTTATTTTACTCCACATAATCCTTGAATTTATACATTTATATTCCTCTTTACCTGCCATAACTGATTATTCAACATTATTGCCACTCCTTCTTTAGCTCTAACTCTATTTGAAACCCCTGACCTCCTAATCCCATTTATTTCTTCCCACTGAAACTCTCCTACTCTCTTCAGCTTTGTCTCACTTAAAGCCAGGACATCCAGCTTCTTTTCATTCATAACATCTACAATCATCTCTTTCTTATCATTCGCACAACATCCACGCACATTCAAACATCCCACTTTGACGGTTTTCTTCTTTTTCTTTTTAGTAAGCTATACAGGAAAAGGGGTTACTAGCCCATTGTTCCCGGCATTTTAGTTGACTTTTACAACACGCATGGCTTACGGAGGAAAGATTCTTATTCCACTTCCCCATGGATATGAAAGGAAAAGCAATAAGAACAAGAACTATTAAGATAAAATCAAAGAAAACTCAGATGAGTGTGTATACATAAACGTGTACATGAAAATATGATAAGAATTATTTCATGAATTAATATAGTTATCAGATACTCTGTTCATCTAAGAACACCTCAAGGGAGGTGCCTTGATGCTGGTGAGGGGGTTCTTGATCCAAAGAACTGAATTTATCCACTCATTCCTTGGTTCCAGACCTTTTGTGCCCTAACATACTTTTGAAACTGTATGGGGATTACTTCTACAGCTTCCTTCTCTAGCTCATTCCATTGTTTACCTCTCTAAGACTGCCAAGGTATTTCCTAAAATTCCTGTGGTTTACTAGTGTCTTCAGCTTCCATCAATGCCCCTCACCAATGTACCTCACATTTCAAACAGTCTGTCCTTATTTGGTCTGTCAAATCCCTAGAATATCTTATGTTCCAATGATGTCTTCCTTAATCATCCTCTCTTCAAAAATTGTCAGGTTCCTTTGGCCTCTCCTCATGGCTCAATTCCCTCAAGCTCTTGGACTAGCTTTGCTACAAATCATTGGATCTTCAAGTTTTCATTTATGCTCGACGAGGTTGGGGCTCCATGCCAGTGCTGCATACCTCATGACAGGCCTGTCATACTCTGTGTACATAGTCCTGAAAGATTCTCTTTGTTAAGGTTTCCTAAAATTTTATATGCATCCTATTCAATAAGAACATAAGAAAGAACGAACACTGCAGCAGGCCTACTGGCCCATGCAAGGCAGGTCCAATTCTCCCACCGACTTAAGCCAATGCCTTGACCTAGTTAGGTCAGTCACATTCACTTAAGGGAGGAGCACGGCATCTGACCTAGTAGCACAAGCTAGTCAGGTCCAATTCACACCCACCCACACCCACTCATGTATTTATCCAACCGACGGCACTCGGGAGTTTGTTCCACTCATCCACAAGTCTATTACCAAACCAGTGCTTTCCTAAATTCATCCTGAATCTGAATTTTTCTAATTTAAAACCATTGCTGTGAGTCCTGTCAATGCTAGATATTTTTAGCACGCTATTTACATCCCCTTTATTAATTCCTGTTTTCCATTTATACCCCCCAATCATATACAGTGGTCCCTCAACTAACGAACTTAATCCGTTCCAGGAGGTAGTTCTTAACATGAAACGTTCATAATTCGAAACCTTATTTCCCATAAGAAATAATGTAAATACAATTAATCCGTTCCACCCAAAAATATTCACATACTAAATAATAAAAAACAGATTAATAAATAACATTTACTTACCTTTATTGAAGAGAGTTGCAGGCATCTGGAAGATAGGGAGGATGACAGGGGGAGGGGTTAGTGTTTGGAAGGGGAATCCCCACTCCCTGCCTTCCTGCTACACTCCCTGCATGCCTGCTACACTCCCTGCATGAATGCTACACTCCCTGCATGAATGCTACACTCCCTGCATGAATGCTACACTCCCTGCATGAATGCTACACTCCCTGCATGAATGCTACACTCCTGCATGAATGCTACACTCCCTGCATGAATGCTACACTCCCTGCATGAATGCTACACTCCCTGCATGAATGCTACACTCCCTGCATGAATGCTACACTCCCTGCATGAATGCTACACTCCCTGCATGAATGCTACACTCCCTGCATGAATGCTACACTCCCTGCATGAATGCTACACTCCCTGCATGAATGCTACACTCCCTGCATGAATGCTACACTCCCTGCATGAATGCTACATCCCTGCATGAATGCTACACTCCCTGCATGAATGCTACACTCCCTGCATGAATGCTACACTCCCTGCATGAATGCTACACTCCTGCATGAATGCTACACTCCCTGCATGAATGCTACACTCCCTGCATGAATGCTACACTCCCTGCATGAATGCTACACTCCCTGCATGAATGCTACACTCCCTGCATGAATGCTACACTCCCTGCATGAATGCTACACTCCCTGCATGAATGCTACACTCCCTGCATGAATGCTACACTCCCTGCATGAATGCTACACTCCCTGCATGAATGCTACACTCCCTGCATGAATGCTACACTCCCTGCATGAATGCTACCACTGAGGTGCCACTAGGAAGCTTCTTTGGACCCATGGTGACTTATTTCACAGTGACAATCACTTAAAAAACAATGAAAACAACAAAAGTATTGTGAATGTTTGAAAGAGCGCACTGGGTAATGTTCTCTCAAGTGTAAACAACGCTTGACTGGCGTCCGCCTCACCGTTCGGGGCAGGCGGACAGGTCTGGTACGGTTTACTTCACGAGTAAATGTTCGCTACGTGAGAAAAATATTTTGCGAAAAAAGCGTTCGTTACGCCATTTGTTCGCTATATGGAGTGTTCGTTAGGCGGGGGTCCACTGTACATGTATTCCCTAATTCTACGCCTTTCTAGAGAGTGCAGATTCAGGGCCCTCAGTCTATCCTCATAGGGAAGATTTCTGATACATGGGATCAACTTTGTCATCCTTCTTTGTACGTTTTACAGTGCATTTACGTATATCCATTCTGTAATACGATGACAAAAACTGTGCAGCATAATCTAAGTGAGGGCTAACCAAAGATATATAGAGTTGAAGAACAACCTGAGAACTTCTCTTATTTATACTTCTTGATATGAAGCCAAGGATTCTGTTAGCTTTATTGCAAACACTTATGCACTGTTGTCTTGGCTTCAGATTACTGCTAACCAGAACTCCTAAATCCTTTTCGCAATCCATAATATAATAATTCCATCTTCATCCTCTGAATCAACCCAATTTATTACAATCAGTATTAGCAAAAACTTGTGTTCTTTCACAGCCTCACTGTATGGGTTGGACCACAGCTTCGGTGATAGGTAGACAATGCATGTTATTTCACCAGTTTGAGAATATTAAAACAGTGGGGAAGAGCTAAACCCATAGCTATAGTTAAAAAAAAAATTTCTAAGAAGACATTTCAATTCCTTGGATCAAGAGCTCTTCACTAACATCAAGGGTCATCAGTATTATAAATTTTGAACAACTAAGTGTTTTTTTCATTTAGGTAAAAATAACTTTTTCAAAAATGAAAATGAAAAGCTGTAACATTTCAGTCCCATCACTTAGGATGGAATACATTTTGTATTCATGGTTATCGTATAATAAATAGCAAAATACTAAAAAACTGACCAAGAACTTTAAAATTAAACTGGAGTAGGAGTCATTCTTAGAATGGAAGGACGGAGGGGTAAAGGTGGTTTTGAGTGCTAGAGGCATGGACATCCAACACTTGTGTGAGCATGTTAAGAGAGGAATGAAATAAAGTGGGTTTTATTATTTGACATGCTGTTGCAGTATAAACACAGTAAGATTTATGAAGGGATTCAGGAAAACCAATTAACCAGACTGGAGTCCTGGAAGTATAGTGCCTGCACTCTGAAGGAGAGGTAAGGATGTTGCAGTTTGGAAAGGCATCTGAATTGCAATGTCAGCATGATTTTGGCAAGACAGCAATTGGGTGAGTGATGGTGGTGTTTTCTTCTTTGTTAGGTCACCCTACCTCAGTGGGAGGCAACCAAAGTGTTAAAAAAAAACTTAGAGGGGATGGGGACTCAAGTTCCCCCCCCCACAGGGGGACACGCCTTTTTTCCTGAAAACCTTTTTTCATAAAATTCACACAAAATCTTTTATTAACGAGTGACTGCAGAACACTTAGGAACAACTAATGCAACTGCAATTCTCAGTGTTTATCACTTAATTAGAAACATTATTATTAATATAGGAAAAGAATCCACTAGTTTGTAAAAACTGGATATCAAAATGCTTCAAGATAGCAAAACGCTTTTCGAGCTCTTAAAGGACTTTATCACTACCAAAGGAAATATCAGGAAAAATGTAGGGTATCATTTAACTCTAGCAGAAGTCTAGCAGAGCACCCACTAAACTCCAGTATTTTCACCCCAGCAATATTCTACATTTTAATGACATTTTATGAATATCAAGAATAAAACTTACATTTTGTTCGCTGCACAGGCTTCTATTCACCTCCAAAGTGCAATCCACTTTTGCAATTTTCACTTGGTCGTGCCCAACAAATTTGCGACCCAATTCATCATAAGTTGGAGCCATGCGCTTGCAGTGTCCACACCTACAAGAAAAAATGTAACAGCGAATCTAAAAAATTACCAGACTATTTATGTAGAACAGAGAGCATGAAAGCAATCAAGGAATATATCTTTATTCTCTTAATCAAGTGCAGTACTGTATATTTCATTATTACAATAATTTGAACAAATTATTTAACAAAAAAAAAACTAAATGGAAGCTACTGTATAAAGCCTGTGGCATGTGTTTGTGTTATATTTACCAAGAGAAAACATTTAGTTTTCAAAATTAAATATTTTGCTGTCATGGGACAACAGCTCCAAACAGATATGAATATTTCATGGTTAATATTTAAATGAAAATTGAATAGGAATATCTTAAGACATTGAATTAAAATTATGTAAGATGTACCAGGATCAATCTGGCACCTCATACATGACAAATTACTAGTAATTATGTACTTTACCATGCATCAGCATATACGTAATGATTAAGGACAAAAGAATTGCCATAACTATACTTTGTAATCTCTGATGAGTGAAATATAGGAGATGCCATTTGCAATGTTGCAACAAACATGACTAGGACAACCCACCTAGAAAATGTTAATACAGACCAATAGCTTTCCCAGCAAGCATACAAGAGCTTGGGAAACTACACAAATATCAGAAAATAGCAGCACCTTGTGAGAAATATGAAATTGCCAATCATACATATCAGACTGCAAATTAATTGGCCAGAATGACCAAGGACTCAAAATAAAGTCATTTTTATGATTTGTTTCTCTAACCCAGCAGCTTTATGAGCCTTATACAGTGGACCCCCGAGTATCGTAAAAACTTCATTCCAGAATCCTGCTCAAGTGCCATTACCGAACGAATTTACTTCCTTAAGAAATAATGTCACGTACGTTAGTCTATTTCAGACCCCCAAAAATACACTTCCACAAGCACTTACAATATTATACTTACATAATTATACGATTTCCGGGGTGTTCATTAACCGGGGGTTCACTGTACGTTTAGCGCTTCATTTTTTTATTATGATAACGATAATTAACTCAGCATAACAGATATGGAAAGTATGCACTTAGTAAAAAAGGAGGAAAAGTAATGCTTACCATGGTGCAAAGAATTTGACTAATGTACATCCTTGTTCAATGGCATTCTCAAAATTCTCAGAGGTGAGAACTGTAACTGGTGGCCGTGGTTCTCTCAGGTCTTCTTTCTGCTGAACACCAGCATCATCTCCAAGAAGGCGAACTGCAAATTTCTTTAAATCTTCATGGCTACGATCCCCTGTATATTTTTCAATCTGTAAAGATCACATTGTATAAGATACTGTACACAGAATTTATTTATAGATTTTATATTTTATCCAATTTTGTCTGATTACAAAATTTTCTCAATTCTCAATAGCAGCAATATAAGGCTATATTTTTATATATTACACCACTTGCATATAATACAATGAAGCATGTGTTCTGGAAAAATAGTATACTGCATTTTAAGTACTTAATAGTGTTGGATTAAAAATCAAACTGCAGACAAATCGGGTAAAACATAAGTGTTGCTGGATGCAACTCCACCAAGCCCACGTGACCACATCTATAACTATGGTACTACCTTATTCCATTAGCTCCACTACACAAGTCTCCATCATTATGTCTCTTATTAAACCGATAAAGCCTGTGGTGGGCATGATATCTTTCTCATTAAAGATACCAAGTGTTGCTCATGTCTTTCTTATTCATCAACTAGTCATATATCTGGATATACACCCAGATTGGAGCCTGAGCAGCCAAGACAACTGAGCTAAGAAAGAACATGCGAGTTAAATCTTTGGTCCATAAAGATCCACAGAATAAGGAATATGATCACAACAGAAAATACTCCAAGAAATAGACTAAGTACAAAAGGAGTCTCTGAACCAGATTATTTTCAGAAAAAAAGCAGTAAACCTATACAAGTTATAAATCAGCGTTCAACGGAGGAACTTGAACAAGAGGCCATAAATGGAACACGCATACCAAACCAGGCCACCAATACTAAGATTTGTAATTACACTCATGGGAGAATGCTAAACCCATTGAGATCATACAGCTCTTGAGAGAATGAGAGGCATTCAGGTATTATCCAAGAAAGAGGAAGCACAGAACCAATTCCTTAGACCAAGAGTTCATCACCAGCATCAAGAAACCTCCCTTGAGGAGGGGGACAAACATTAGGAAAAACTGCAAATAAAGATTAACAGAGCATTGGAAAGAGGTAAACAGTAAGAGCAGAAACCGACTCCAGAAGTAAATTTAGAGGAGCCAGAGTTCTACAGCTCATCACTCACAAGCAAACCCCTTGGGAGGTTGCTTGATATTGGTGAGGGGCTCTTGATCTAAGGAACTGGAACTGTGCTCCACTTCCTTGAATCAAGCCTGAATTTCTCCTTCCCTTTTCCCCCAGGTGCTGTATGAGCCCTACAGGTTTAGCACTCCCCCTATTAGCGAAATAAGCAAATTTGCTGACGACACCAAAATAGGCCATCCAATTCATTCTAATGAGGACATTAGAGCACTCCAGGATGATTTGAAGAGACTGATGCAGTGGTCGGAGAAGTGGCAGATGCAGTTTAATATAGACAAATGCAAAGTTCTAAATGTTGGACAGGAAAATAACCATGCCACATATAAACTAAATAATGTAGATCTTAATATTACGGATTGCAAAAAGGATTTAGGAATTCTGGTTAGCAGTAATCTGAAACAAAGACAACAGTGCATAAGTGTTTGCAATAAATCTAACAGAATCCTTGGCTTCATATCAAGAAGTATAAATAATAGAAGTCCTCAGGTTGTTCTTCAACTCTATGTATCTTTAGTTAGGCCTCATTTAGATTATGCTGCACAGTTTTGGTCACTATATTACAGAGTGGATATAAATGCACTGGAAAATGTACAAAGGAGGATGACAAAGTTGATCCCATGTATCAGAAATCTTCCCTATGAGGATAGACTGAGGGCCCTGAATCTGCACTCTCTAGAAAGGCGTAGAATTAGGGGGGATATGATTGAGGTGTATAAATGGAAAATAGGAATTAATAAAGGGGATGTAAATAGCGTGCTAAAAATATCTAGCATAGACAGGACTCGCAGCAATGGTTTTAAGCTGGAAAAATTCAGATTCAGGAAGGATATAGGAAAGCACTGGTTTGGTAATTGAGTTGTGGATGAGTGGAACAAACTCCTGAGTACCGTCATAGAAGCTAAGACGTTGTGTAGTTTTAAAAATAGGTTGGATAAATACAAGAGTGGGTGTTGGTGGGTGTGAGTTAGACCTGACTAGCTTGTGCTACTAGGTCAGATGCCGTGCTCCTCCCTTAAGTGAATGTGACTGACCTGACTAGGTTAAGGCATTGGCTTAAGCCGGTGGGAGAATTGGACTTGCCTCGCATGGGCCAGTAGGCCTGCTGCAGTGCTCCTTTTTTCTTATGTTCTTAATGTAAGAATCCCTCACAAACTCAAATAGGTAACTACATCACTTTAAAATTTTGTAGCAAATTAGATTTAAAATACAAAAGCACATTAGTTGTAAACTGTAATACAATAAGTTAAAAAAAATTGATAAGACTATTATCATACAACAATGCGGAATACATTCCTTGACATGTAATGAGTATGAATAACAAAATCTAGAATGAAGTCATCAACTTATCTCAACCAGCTAAGATCATTACTGCTTACCAGGAAATTCTGCTAAATTGAATTTCAACTTTTACACAATCAAAATACTAAATACTATAAATTCCTATTCTCACCTTTTTGCCATCTTCAATCCACAGCAATGTTGGGTAACCCTTCACTTCATACTCATGGCAAATATCCCGAAATTGAGTGCAATCTAGTTTTCCAATTGTAACCGACTTGTCATGTTCAAAAGACTTCGCCAGGGATTCCCAAGTTGGAGCAAGTCTCTTGATAGGGGAAAAAAAAAAAAAGTTAAATATACAAATCACAATTAAGAACACACTATACATATTCACTAATTTAATTTAACTTCGTACTTCCAGGAACAGTATACTATTCAGAAGCGTTACTCCTAAAAATTAAACCAAAAAGCAGACAATTTCAATTTTTCTTTTTAATGCACCAGCCATCTCCAACCAAGCCATGCGTGTCATAAGAGGCGACAAAAATGCCGGGAGCAAGGGACTAGTAACCCCTTCTCCTGTATATACAGTGGTACCTCGACTTACGATGGTCCCCAAACTCACCCTTTTATGTAAGTTTATTTTTTTAAATGCTTTTGTAAGTGTAATTTTGGGGGTCTAAAAGGACTAGTCTATTTTACAACATTTCTTAAGGAGATAAATTCGTTTGGTAATGGCACTTGAACAGCATTCTGGAATGAAAAAATATCGTAAGTCGAGGTACCACTGTATTACTAAATTTAAAAAGAGGAACTTTTGTTTTTCTTTTTGGTTCATCTTGCCTCAGTGGGATACAGCCAGTGCATTGAAAGAAAGGAAGAGTTAGTAATTTATACAAAAGGGGTTACTTGCCCCTTGCTCCTGGCATTCTAATCACCTCTTACAACATGCATGGCTTATGGAGGAAGGATTCTTTTCCATATCAACAAGAAAAGGATATGTATACTTGTAAGCAGCCTCAACCTGCACATCTGTTTATCAAACTTCAGAGACAGTAAAGAGAGAGAAAAGAAATTTACCCATACAGTGAGTTAAGCATATAAATAATAGTCAGGTGAAGAGAAAATAAGACATGAGCAAGATCACATTGATTCCCAAACACCATAGAGGTGTTCTGGCAAGAGGCTTAGCAAAATTCCTATAACTGTTGTTCTGGTTGAAGTTGTTGGAAATTCAAGGATTAGTCTTCTTCTCTTGGTAATGATTTCCTAAGTAGCTGTGGGAATTACAGCAGTGAAACATACAGGCTCTGTACAGGTTGTAAAATCTGCAGGCCTCCTGGTGTTTTGAAATTCATTTCTTCATGTCTTATGCTTAAGTACGTAGATTTTATTTCAGTTGTTACATGGTATGATGCATTGTACTGTATATCCTTGTAGTAACTAAGTTATGCTGGCGATGTTTCTCTGGTTGTGTTCTTGATGGTAGTAAAGGCTGTGGTGACTATGTTGGGTTTAGTAACAGAGATCTTTTAGATGTGTTTAGCAACAGAGCTCCTGAAGAGAACTGTGTATCTCTTTTCAGTGGCATCTGGAATGGTCACATCTACTTGATTAAACAAGACAACACAAAAATACACACACATACTTACTCACTCACTCACTCATACACACTCTCCCTCCCTCACTCTCTCCCCCTCCCTCCCTCTCCCACCGAGGCAGGGTGACCTAAAAGAAAAACAAAAGTTTCTCTTTTTAAACTGAGTAATGTATACAGGAGAAGGGGTTTACTAGTCCCTTTCTCCCAGCATTTTAGTCGCCTCTTGTGACACACATGGTTTATGGAGGAAGAATTCTGTTCCACCTCCCAATAATTAAAAAAATGTCTTAATATAGTGAGTACTCACCGGCTTCGTTCTTCATTGTTGCTCTGATGATATGATGATGTGACAATGATACAATGCCTATGATAATGAGATGAAGCGAGGTGATAGTATAGGCATTGTGACACTGTGTTAGGCTATTGAGAAACAAGTCATGTACAGCATCTCATCACTTAGTGATGTACTCGTTTATCTACGACTCGGACTTACGATGGGCTCTCTGACCAGTATGCATACCTAAATAATGAATATTAAAGTTGATTTCCTCTATTCTGTTTGTTACAATATACGTATAGTACAGTAGACCCTCAGTTAACGAAAGGTCTAGTTAACGAAAAAATCGGTTACTGAAAGCTTTTTTTGCAATCAGATAGCGAAAAAAGCTTGGTTAGCGAAACGTATTAGACGTGTCCGCCTGCTCCGCGCCTGGCCTGCGCCTGCGCAAGACGCCAGTGTAGCATTGTTTACCATTGAGAGAACATTACCCAGCACGCTCTTTCAAACATTCACAATACATTTAGTGTCTTTTTTGGTGGTTTAATGATTGTCACTGTCAAATAAGTCACCATGGGTCCAAGAAGCTTCCTAGTGGCACCCCAGTGGTAAAGAGAGTGAGGAACACCATCGAACTAAAGAAAGAGATAATAGAAAAATATGAGAGTGGCGTACGTCTGAGTGATCTTGCCAGGATGTACA
Organism: Cherax destructor; assembly: GCA_009830355.1. Classification (NCBI taxonomy): domain Eukaryota; kingdom Metazoa; phylum Arthropoda; class Malacostraca; order Decapoda; family Parastacidae; genus Cherax; species Cherax destructor. Next base: position 22,153 of record WNWK01012979.1, read on the forward strand.
AGAAAAGTGCATCTACTATCGGCACTATCCTGGCAAAGAGAAATGAGATCAAGGAAGCTAATATTGCAAAAGGGGTTAATTTGTTAACGAAACAAAGATCGAAAACAGTGGATGAGGTTCAGAAGTTACTGATGGTGTGGATCAATGAAAAACAGATAGCGGGTGATACTATTTCCATGGCGATAATTTGTGAAAAGGCAAGGAAGTTGCACGCAGATCTTGCCTGCAACCAGTGGTGAGGCGAGTGATTTTAAAGCCAGCAAAGGCTGGTTTGAGAGGTTTAAGAAACGTAGTGGCATACATAGTGTTGTGAGGCATGGTGAGGCAGCCAGCTCAGACAAACGTGCAGCTGAAAAATTTGTGAGTGAATTTAAGGGGTTCGTAGAGGCTGAAGAATTCCTCACCAACAAGTGTTTAATTGTGATGAAACAGGCCTGTTTTGGAAGAAAATGCCCAATAGGTCCTTCATTACTCAGGAGGAAAAGGCACAGCCAGGACATAAGCCTATGAAAGACAGGCTAACTCTTATGATGTGTGCCAATGCCAGTGGTGATTTTAAAGTGAAGCCTTTACTGGTGTATCACTCAGAAAATCCCAGACCCTTCAATAAACACAGTGTTGACAAGAATAATTTGTGTGCATTGGAAGGCTAACACCAAGGCATGGGTCACTACGGAGATTTTCAAGGAATGGGTGACTGGAGTGTTTGGCCCTAGTGTGAAGAAATACCTCCTGGAAAAGAAATTGGGACTCAAGTGCCTCCTGGTACTGGACAATGCTCCTGCTCATCCTCACAACTTGGAAGAGTTGTTGCCTGATGAGTTCAGTTTCATCACAGTGAAGTTCTTGCCTCCTAACACCACTCCTCTCATCCAGCCCATGGACCAGCAGGTCATTGCAAACTTCAAGAAACTGTACACCAAAGCAGTGTTTCAGAGGTGCTTTAATATGACCAATGACTCTGCATTGACCCTAAGAGAGTTCTGGAAAGATCACTTCAATATAATGCATTGCCTAGGCCTTATAGGTAAGGCTTGGGAGGGAGTGACTTCCAGGACTTTGAACTCTGCTTGGAGACCACTGTGGCCGGATTGTGTTGAAAAGAGGGATTTTGAAGGATTTGAGGCTGACCCTGATGACCCTGTGCCTGTTGTGGAAGATATTGTGGCATTGGGGAAGAGCCTGGGGTTGGAGGTGAGTGGTGAGGATGTGGAAGAGTTGGTGGAGGAGCACAGGATAGAGCTAACAACTGAAGAGCTGAAAGAGCTTCATCTGGAACAGCAACAGACCACAGCTGAGGTTATTGCTTCACAGGAGGAGGAAGAGAGAGTGAAGGAGGTGCCTTCTTCAGAGATTAAGGAAATTTGTTCAATGTGGAATAAGGTGCAGACATTTGTTGAAAGACACCACCTTGAGCAAGCTGAAATGAGCCTTCTGTGCAACCACTTCAGTGACAGAGCCATGTTGCACTTCAGGAAAGTATTAAAGAGTCACCAAAAACAGAGGACTCTGTTCTAGTGACTCTCAAGCTGGTCCTAGTGGCATTAAAAGACCAAGAAGGGAAGTAACCCCAGAGAGGGACTTGTTACCTGAAGTCCTTTTGGAGGGGGATTCCCCTTCCAACCACTAACACCCTGCCCCTGTCATCATCCCTATCTTCCAGATGCCTGCAAGTCTCTTCAATAAAGGTAAGTAAATGTTATTTATATTATATTTAATGTGAATATTTTTTATAGGTAGTAGGTTGGTAGACAGCAACCACCCAGGGAGGTACTACCGTCCTGCCAAGTGAGTGTAAAACGAAAGCCTGTTATTGTTTTACATGATGGTAGGATTGCTGGTGTCTTTTTTCTGTCTCATAAACATGCAAGATTTCAAGTACATCTTGCTACTTCTACTTACACTTAGGTCACACTACACATTCATGTACAAGCATATATATACACACCCCTCTGGGTTTTCTTCTATTTTCTTACTAGTTCTTGTTCTTATTTCCTCTTATCTCCATGGGGAAGTGGAACAGAATTCTTCCTCCGTAAGCTATGCGTGTCGTAAGAGGCGACTAAAATGCTGGGAGCAAGGGGCTAGTAACCCCTTCTCCTGTATATATTACTAAATGTACAATGGGAAACTTTCGTTTTTCATTTTGGGCCACCCCGCTTCGGTGGGAAACGGCCGACGTGTTGAAAGAAGAAGAAAGTGAATATTTTTTTGTGGAACGGATTAATTGTATATACATTATTTCTTATGGGAAATAAGGATTCAGATTACGAAAGATTCAGACTAAGTAATAGCTCCTGGAATGGATTACAGTAGAACCCCGGTTAACGAACACCCCGGAAATTGTGCAATTATGTAAGTATAATATTGTAAGTGCTTGTGGAAGTGTATTTTTGGGGGTCTGAAATAGACTAACCTAAATGACATTTTTTCTTAAGGAAGTAAATTCGTTCGGTAATGGCACTTGAGCAGGCTTCTGCAATGAATTTTTTTCGTTAACTGGGGTTCCACTGTAATTTCATTAACTGAGGGTCTACTGTACACTACTGTATAAACATTTAAAAATATACTAAAAGTGTTATAAATGGTGCAAAGGTGATATTAAAACGATATCAAAGATGGTTGACACAAAGTCACTACCATTATAATATGCTCCTTGCATAGCGACGGATTCGTTTACCGATGTGGTCTTAGGAATGGAACTCCGTCGTTGAGGAGAGGCTGTACTGAGCACGATGGAGTGGGAAGGTTTTACCATGTTACTCAGAATGGTGTGTAATTTGAAACTCAATAATCGTTTATTTACGGAATTTTCCATTTAACCCTTTTAGGGTCCAGACCCCCGATCTGAAAATTGTCCACAGTGCAAAGTACCATTAGCAAGAGCCCTTAGTATTCTGTGGAGAAAGAGCTTAGATCTAGGTGAAATTCCAGAGGCCTTAAAGAGTGCAGACATAGCTCCTTTGCATAAGGGAGGTAGTAGAGCACTAGCTAAAAATTACAGACCAGTAGCCCTCACTTCTCACATCATAAAAATCTTTGAAAGAGTGATGAGACGGCAGATTACAAAGTTCATGGACCAGCACAACCAACATAACCCGAACCAGCATGGCTTTAGAGCGGGTCGATCATGCCTGTCACAGCTGCTGAACCATTATGACAGAATTACGGAGGCATTGGAGGACGACCAAAACGCAGATGTGATTTACACAGATTTTGCAAAGGCGTTTGACAAATGCGATCATGGAGTGATAGCGCACAAAATGAGGGCCATAGGCATTACGGGAAGGTAGGCAGATGGATTTTGAGTTCCTAACACAAAGAACACAAAAAGTAGTAGTGAACAGGGCAAGATCCAGCATCAGCGAGGTCAAAAGCTCAGTGCCCCAAGGCACTGTCCTGGCACCTCTGCTGTTTCTCATCCTCATAGCAGACATAGATAAAAACACCCAGCACACTTTTGTATCATCATTTGCAGATGACACTAAAATAAGCATGAAAGTCACTACGGTAGAGGACACTGAAAAATTACAGGAGGACATAAGCAAGGTCTTCCAATGGGCAGTGGAGAACAACATGACGTTCAATGGTGATAAGTTTCAGCTGCTTAGGTATGGAAAAATGAAGAACTCAAAAGGAACACTATATACAAAACGCAAGAGGGTCACCACATAGAACGAAAGGAACACGTAAAGGACTTGGGAATAATTATGTCTGCTGATCTGTCGTTTAAAGACCATAACAAGACAAAGATCACAACAGCCAGGAAGATGACGGGGTGGGTATTGAGAACTTTCAAAACAAGGGAAATAATGCCGATGGTGACACTATTCAAATCGCTAGTGCTCCCTCACTTAGAATACTGCTCAGTGCTGACGGCCCCGTTCAGGGCAGGAGAAATAGCAGAGCTGGAACAAATCCAGAGATCGTTTACGGCTCACATTGAGCCATTGAAACATCTAAATTATTGGGAACGCCTTCAAGTCTTGAACATGTACTCATTGGAGCGGAGGAGAGAGAGATACATGATAATATATACATGGAAAGTACTTGAGGGCCTGGTCCCAAATCTGCACACTGCCATAACAACATACTGGAGTGAGAGATATGGAAGAAAGTGTAAAATAAACCCAGTGAGGAGCAGGGGTGCGGTGGGGACAATACGGGAGCACTGTATTAACATCCGGGGTCCCAGACTATTCAACATCTTACCAGAAGATATCCGAAACACGGCTGGAACCAGTGTAGAAGCCTTCAAGAGGAAACTGGACAAATATCTTCACCAGGTGCCAGATCAACCAGGCTGTGATGGATATGTGGGGCAGCGGGCCTCCAGCAGCAACAGCCTGGTTGACCAGGCAAGCACCAGACGAGCCTGGCCCATGGCCGGGCTCAGAGAGTAGATACTCTCGAAACTCTTCAAAGGTATATCAAAGGCAAAGGGTCCAAGAATTTTCTAAAAAAAATTTTTGTATTTTTCTTATGAAATGTTAGAGAATCTTATTCTGAAGGTAATAAAACAAAATGTACAAAATTAAATGAAAAATTGATGAAGTTACGCTCTTGCAAATTTTGCTGCGTCAGCGATATTTATGCATTGGCGATTTTGCCCACTTTGACTCCCATTTTAGGCCAATTACATTATTCCAGTCAACCAAATTCTTAGTTATTTTGCTAGTATTATTTCTATTTTATTAACTGAGCACAAGAAATCACCCGGTCAACTATTTCAACTACCCAATAAAGTGATCGGAAATTGGTAATTTGACCAATTTCACACTAAGTTCAAAATATTCCAATTTCAAAATAGGATCCAGACTAAGCAATGCAGGCATTCCTGGCACTAAAATAACATTTCCTCTGTTTATTAGTTACATTTACAGGCTTTACAAATTAATTCCATTTAGAATTTTTATTCACATAATGAATTTTTATACGCACATTAGACCCACCAGCTGACGTGTATTGGACGCATGACGTCATTTGGGCAAAAATCGAACATTTCCGCTACTTTGAGCTCAGTTTCAAGCCATTTTCAGTACTAAAACCAATCAAAATCATCTCTATTTCTGTAATATATCTTCCATTCTATCAAATGAGGCAAAGAAACCACAAATACAACTGTAAAAATCATAGGAAAAAACACCGCAAAGTTGCTGTTTTAATCCAAAAATACAATCGGTTTTCTTTTTCTCATTATGCACTGTGTGCTGCAGGATTTGTTTTATGTGGTGCACACTTACCACACAGATGTATTCTCTCATATCTAAGCCCAAATTTACCACTCACAGCTTATCTGAGTGAGTTGAGCTCATGGAGTAGAACTATGGCTTGGACCCTGGCTTCAAAGCTGTAGAACTACAGGACGGACCCTCAAAGGGTTTATATTTTCAGACCACGATAAACTGCAGATAACTGAAACCATATCCACGGATATGGGGCTCTACTGTATATGTATATATACACACACACATCCTCCATGGGAAGTGAAGAATAATCCTTCATCCATAAGCCATGAATGTTGTAAGAGACAACTAAAATGCTGGGAACAAGGGGCTAGTTACTCCTCCTCCTCCTGTATAAATTACTAAAAATAAAAATAAAAACTATATAAAAGCATTTATTCATTTTTTAATCACCCTGCCTCTACCTTCGGGTGTGTACAATGATATTTTGAGCTGACAAGCATCACAAACTAAAACATTTCATATGTAACCCATTCACCATGTTTCACCCTCTACTCACATCAGTACAAAATGCTGAATTTACATTACTTCCCCTTTATCATATTCACACAAAAGTGTTACACCTAATGGTTCATTCAGTGCTGCTGCTCCCATGAAATACTGGAAGCACTACCAGTAAATAGTAACTTCACTTGAACTAATGTAGCATGCATACCAGTAAATAGTAACTTCACTTGAACTAATGTAGCATGCATACCAGTGAACAAAGATTTCTTACCTGACAGTGTCCACACCAAGGTGCATAAAACTTAATGAAGTGTTTGCCATTTGGAACCATAGTCTTAAATGTAGCATCAGTGTACTCGACCAAGCCAGTAAGTGCCTCTGGAACTGATGCATGCTCACCATCCTAAAAAAATATACAATTAAAATTGTCACACAATTTATACAACTGCACACTTTTTCATTTTGAAACAAAATACATATAATAATAACTAAATGCATTTCTGCTATGCAACAGAATTTAATAAACAGTAGAATCTTGTACATCATGCGGGTTGTGTTACTTACCTTACATGAAATAAAGATATAAGGGCCGAAGACCACATAGAAAAAATATAGTTACGTTTGACACTGAAAATAACCAAACAAGTTTTTTTTTAAATTTGCAGCTGCCATTGGCTTTAATGAGATTTATACAGTACAGTAATAAAATACAGTACTGCACTGACCCTGTAGCTAAAAAAGTTACATAAACCCATTTCATCCTACTGTATCTTAAACTCTGGTTGCTGGTGCTTATTGATTTTATGATATGTGGAGAGGACTGATGTGACCTACTAGGCCTAACTGAATGTAGTGAGGTCTATAATAATATTCCTATAGCTAAAACAGTTAAGAAAACTAACTTTACCTTACTTTAAATTCTTGTTGCTGGCGGATGTTGACATAGGTGTTGTCGATAAGTGGAATAAACAATAAACTATTAACAATTCATTGAAGCTTATGAAGATATGAGAAGGACCTACCTAGCAAGAGCCAGTAAGCCTGCTGTAGTGCTCCCCTATTCTATTTGTATATAACATATAACATGCATGTGTGAGCATGTTAGACAGGAGTGAATGGGGATTAATGGTTTTTGGAACCTGACGAGCTGTTGGAGTGTGAGCAGAGTAATATATTGACAAGAGATTCAGCGAAACCAGTTAGCCATACTTGAGTCCTGGAGGTGGAAGAACAATGCCTGCACTTTAAAGGAGGGTTTTGATATACAGTGGACCCCCGAGTAACTAGCAAAATTCATTCCAGAAGCCTGCTCAAGTGCCATTACCGAATGAATTTACTCCCTTAAGAAATAATGTCAAGTAGGTTAGTCCATTTCAGACCCCCAAAAATACACTTACAAAAGCACTTACAATATTATACTTACATAATTGTACGATTTCCGAGGTGCTCGTTACTCGGGGGTCCACTGTATTGGCTGTTTGGAGTGACATCTAAACTGTCGTATCTGGGCACCTCTGCAAAGAGTGATTATGTGCGAATGATGGTAAAAGTGTTGAGTGATGGTGAAAGTGTTTCTTTTCTTGGTCACCCTGCCTTGGTGGGAGACGGCTGAAGTGTTGAAAAAAAAATATAACATGCTGTTGGAGCATGAGCAAGGTAACAGTTTATGAAGGGATTCAGGGACACTGGTTAGCCAGACTTGGGTTCTGGAGGTAGGAAGTACAGTAGGGCCCCGCTTTACGGCATTTTGAATTAAAGGCATTCCGGTAATACGGCGATTTCAAATTATGACCAAAACTTGCTATACGGGTCTCGGTCTTTCTAATACAGCGTGCCCCACCCAGCTTGTTTACATTCTCCGTGAGCACATCTCTCTATTATGTCTGGAAACTTTCCAAAATATCAAGTGTTTTAAAGTTATTGCATATTTTATATGTATTCTGATAATTATACTTGTGTGTACCTGTACCTAAATATACTTATACTGTGCTGGCGTGCAGGTACACATTAAAATCACAAAGAGTCTCTCTACTCTTGATGCCACATAATAATCTCTTGGGCGCATTAAATGTTGTATATTACGTTAATATAGACATTTCCAATATATCCATCTATGATATTTTTTTCAAAATTATATAATAAACATACTATGTAACATAAAAACATGATACATACACCCACAGTATAAAAATTGACATAAATATGAGATGTGTTTACCAAGTGGTTTGTAGGAGTGTCGGAAGAATTACGTTTTCTCTAGTCAAACACCAGTTACTGGGGGATAACTAGAAAAATATTCCTTTTGTATGCCTTCACTCTATCTATAGCTATTCACGACCCTTGTGGGTTTAGTGCTTCTTTTTTATGATTGTAATAATAATAATATCATCATTCACTCTAAAAATGGTGTGTTGCATGAGAATGGGAGTGTTGCTGTTTATTTATTCTTCTGTACTAACTTGTCAGAGCATCATTCCTTCTAAAAATGATGTTACATGAGAATGGAAGTGTTGCTCTTTATTTATTCTACTGTACCACTGTGGAGACAACTTGTACACAATGTAAGGGGTTTGTATGAACGTGTATCAACCATAACCAGATGCGCTTGTTTACATATTACTCTGTGGCTCTGTCCTCTTACTCGTTCTCTTTCTCTCGTTTATTCGTTTTTATCTCGCTTACTCACCTCTCACCCTACATTAAGACTACAAATATTTTAAGGTAAGTAATGAGTGTACTGTATATGCATTTTATCGCTCTAGGGTGCTTTAAATGTAGTACACTATATTGTGTGTGGATGGGGTGGCCAGGCAGGCTACCATACCTCCCACACCTGACTTTCTATAAATACATAAATACAGTGATACCCAGAGTTTCAGACATAATTCGTTCCAGAAGGCTGTTCGAGTGCCATTACCGAATGTAAATTAGATTAGTCCGTTTCAGACCCCCAAAAATACACTTACAAAAGTACTTACAATAATACACTTACATAATTGTTTGAGTTGGGAGATGTACGAAACTTGGGGTACCACTGTACTTTTCAAATCTCACCGTACAATAAGACCATTAAGACTACAAATACAGTGATACCTCTCACATCCGAACTACGTATATGGGCCGAGATCGGTTCTGAAACACAATTTCTGGATATGTGAGGGAGAAAAAATGAGCATCCGTACCGTCATATCGCCATCAGCGATGGAGCTGTAGGTTTAAAAAACGAGTCCAACATTGTCTGGCGGTAGGACCAGACACTCTGGGCTCAAATAACAGCCTCCCAGATTTCTGCAGCCATTTTAAGTTGGGCGCCACGAACCATCATACCACTACCATGCTGTTGTAGTGGTATGATCGAGTTCCAAGCTCTGTGGCTTTGCCATCACTTTTCTTTTGGCACTTTTTTTAATTTTTGAGGCGGCAGAAAACATCCGAACGGCTGTTCAGATGTTTCGGTAATAATTTTAGAATTTTGCCCTTTCCCAGGGCCTGTTCGGATATTGGCGAGGTTTGGATAATGGCATGCCGTATATGCGAGGTATCACTGTATTTTAAGCAATGAGTGTACTGTATATGCATTTAATCACTCTAGGGTGTTTTAAACGTCGTAGTATATTATGTGTGGGTGGGGTGGCCAGGAGGGCTTCCATACCTACCACACCTGACTTCTTACAATAAATATTACTCACTTTCTGCCCTACATTAAGACAACAAATATTTTGAGGTAAATAATGAGTGTACTGTGTGTGTATTTTACTTTTTATTATTTTTTAATACCTAGTTCTATTGCTAACTTAATATATGTTAGTGTAAACTTGTTATCTGGCATTTATATGCATTTTTTTTTTATTAACACATCGGCCGTTTCCCACCACGGCAGGGTGGCCAGAAAAAGAAACTTTCATCATCATTCACTCCATCACTGTCTTGCCAGAGGCATGCTTACACTACAGTTATAAAACTTCAACATCCCTCCTTCAGAGTGCAGGCACTGTACTTCCCATCTACAGGGCTCAAGTCCGGCCTGCCGGTTTCCCTGAATCCCTTCATAAATGTTACTTTGCTTCCACTCCAACAGCACGTCAAGTATTAAAAACCATTTGTCTCCATTCACTCCTATCAAATACGCTCATGCATGCTTGCTGGAAGTCCAAGCCCCTCGCACACAAAACCTCCTTTACCCCCTCCCTCCAACCTTTCCTAGGCCGACCCCTACCCCGCCTTTCCTCCACTACAGATTTATACACTCTCGAAGTCATTCTACTTTGTTACACCCTCTCTACATGTCCAAACCACCTCAACAACCCCTCCTCAACCCTCTGGATAATAGTCTTGGTAATCCCGCACCTCCTCCTAATTTCCACACTACGAATTCGCTGCATTATATTCACACCACACATTGATCTCAGACATGACATCTCCATTGCCTCCAGCCTTCTCCTTGTTGCAACATTCACCACCCATGCTTCACACCCATATAAGAGTGTTGGTATAACTAGACTCATTCATTCCCCTCTTTGCTTCCACAGACAAAATTCTTTGTCTCCACAGACTCCTAAGTGCACCACTTACCCTTTTACCCTCATCAATTCTGATTCACCTCATCCTTCATAGACCCATCTGCTGACACATCCACTCCTAAATATCTGAATACATTCACCTCCCCCATACTCTCTCCCTCCAATCTGACATCCAATCTTTCATCACCTAATCTTTTTGTTATTCTCATCACCTTACTCTTTTCTATATTCACTTTCAATTTCCTTCTTTTACATACCCTACCAAACTCATCCACAAACCTCTGCAACTTCTCTTCAGAATCTCCCAAAAGCACAGTGTAATCAGCAAAAAGCAGCTGTGACAACTCCCACTTTGTGTTAGATTCGTTATCTTTTAACCCCACACCTCTTGCCAACACCCGCACATTCACTTCTCTTACAACCCCATCTATAAATACGTATATTGAACAGCCATGGTGACATCACACATCCTTGTCTAAGGCCTACTTTTACTGGGCAATAATCTCCCTCTCTCCTACATACTCTAACCTGATCCTCATATAAACCATACGAGGAATTATAAGTGGAAAAAATACCGTTCTGCTTTCCGGCGATGTCTGCTTTCCAGCAATAGCCTGGAACCTAACCTCCCCTATAAGTTTGGCCCTACTGTACAGTGTTTGCACTCTGAAGGAGTTGTATTGATATCACATTTCAGACTGCAATCTGAAATGTGATATCAGCACAATTCTGACAAGTCAGTGATTGAATGAATGACTGTGAATGGATTTCCTTTTTTGGGTCATCTTACCTTGGAGACAATCACTGAGGAAAAAAAATATTTGAGACCTGAATAAATGCATCATGTCTGATCCAACAAGCACACTTTCTTATTAACCCTTTCAGGGTCCAAGGCCATTTTTGGAAGGGGTGTGCCAGTGTCCAAGAATTTAAAAAAAAAAAATTCTTATTTTTTCTTATGAAATGGTAGAGAATCTTTTTATGAAGGTAATAAAACAAAAAGTACGAAATTTGATTGAAAATTGACGAAATTATGCTCTCGCGAATTTTGATGCGTCAGCGATATCGGTGATTTTGCCAACTTTGACTCCCATTTTAGGCCAATTACATTATTCCAGTCAACCAAATTCTTTGCTATTTCACTAGTATTACTTCTATTCTATCGATTGAGCATAAGAAATCGCCCAATCAACTGTTTAAACTACAAAATAAAGTGATTGGAAATTGGTAATTTAGCCAATTTAACTCAAAGTTCAAAATATTCCAATTTCAAAATAGGGTGCAGAATAAACAATGCAGGCATTCCTGGCACTAAACTAACATTTCCTCTGTTCATTAGTTACGTTTTCAGTCTTTACAAATGAATTCTATTTTGATTTTTTATTCACATAATGAATTTTTATTCAAACCAAAAAATGGAAGATTTACTGTTATGCAATATTGTAATAATTGTACAAATAATATCACCCCATTTGTGAACGTATATTAGACCCACCAGCTGGCGCGTATTAGACGTGTGAGGTCATTTGTTTACTCTTGAACATTGGCAAAAATTTAACATTTCCGCTACTTTGAGCTCAGTTTCAAGCCATTTCCAATACTAAAACCAATCAAAATCATCTCTATATCTGTAGTATATCTTCCATTCTATCAAATGAGATCAAGAAATCGGAAATACAACTATAAAAAGTACACGAAAAAACACTGCAAAGTCGCTGTTTTAATCGAAAATTACGGTTTCAGTTTTTTTTCTCTCATTATGCACTGTGTGCTGTAGGATTTGTTTTATGTGGTGCACACTTACCACATAGATGTATTCTCTCGTATCTAGGCCCAAATTTACCGCTCACAGCTTATCTGAGTGAGCTGAGCTCATGACATAGAACTACGGTTTGGACCCTGAACTCAAAGCCGTAGAACTACAGCACGGACCCTGAAAGGGTTAATTTGAAATAGTTTTAACATTTTAGATGATTTACTACTGAATGTGAACAGTAAAACTTTCCTGTATAAAATATTTTCTAGTTTGGCTATCTCACCTGCCTAGAAAAGAGATGCAAGATTAAATAGCTTGTTGAATGAGGTAGCACAAGTACCTAGAAAAGAATTGTGAACTGTGGCATCCCTTGTTTAACAGGTTCTCATAATTCACTCAAGCAGTGACCTGGCCAAAACTATAACTGCAGTACTGAATGTTGAAAATTGTATAAAATACCAATAAGTTGATGAGTAAGACATATGTGCAACAGTTTGCTATCTTTATTGATGAAATGTTTTGCCTACACATTAGGCTTCTTCAGTCAAATACAGAGGCAGTAGATGTAGTAGAGAAGTAAGGATGATGAAATCAGTCCATCAACTTAGGAGAAATAGTATCTGAGGTGGTCAGTCCCTCAGACCATGGAGCTGAAATCTTCTCCAGACTGAGGGACTGACAACCTCAGATACTATTTCTCCAAAGTTGATGGACTGATTAAATCATCTTTACTTCACTACTACACCTGCTGCCTCTATTGAGTGAAGAAGTCTACTGTGTAGGCAAAATGTTTCAACAATAAAGATACGTACCAAACTGCTACTGAACTGTATTTTTTTAAATGTTAAGTAATCCAACATTATTATGCCTAGATCGTTTTTCTAATAAACTTCATGACACATTCTCGCAAGACAGTAAATGAATTAACAGTAATGAAGGTTTCCTTCTTAGGGTCACCCCACTTTGGTGAGAAATATCATGTGTAAAAACAAAAACAAAATTAATAAAATGACCTTTAACCTACCTGTACCTCAGTCCCCAGCTGCTCAGCGATGAATCTCTCCAGCGATGCCAAGTCTCTTGGGCCTCGATATTTCACGCCATTCTGTATCCCCTTGGTGAAGAGCTTTAACCTAAAAATGTTATTCAATTTAACTACAGTAACTTAATAAAAATCATTTGTTTTTATTACAAAACACTGATACAATTGTACGTATATACAGTGGTACCTTGACTTATGAGTGCCCCAACTTACGAGTTTTCCAAGTTACGAGGCGTCGCTCGGTCGATTTTTTGCTTTAAGTTGCGAGCCAAAATCCGAGTTACTAGCGAGCTTCAGATATGCCGCCACTAGCAGGAGATACCAAGGAAATATCAAAAACCTCGATAATAACCAATGTGTAACATCCTTTCAATTTTGATACCACTGGTAGTGTCATCCTGCCGGAATGTTCTATAACGTATGCCCTAAGTAAAGAGAAACAATTCTGGAACATGTGTAATACATGTTCGGCAGGCCATCTGGTTGGGTGTCCAGCTGTCTGGCTGGCTGATTTGCTTTGTCTGTCTCTATCTCCTTCTGCCTGTCTGTATCTATCTGTGTCTCTGTGCATCTCCGTCCTCGTGCATCTCCGTCTCTGTCCCTCTCCATCTCCGTCCCTCTCCGTCTCTGTCCCTCTCCGTCTCCGTCCCTCTCCGTCTCCGTCCCTCTCCGTCTCTGTCTATCTCTATTTCACAGGTACACAAATACAGTTATACATAGTGTAAATTACCTAGGATAACCCAAAAAATCCAGACAAAATGCTATACTTTGCTTGTAGATATATGGCATAATAAGCATGACTGGCAAGTAATACACATTTTCACTTGTTCAGGAATCAGAGGTGACGACTGCATCGTGTGTAATACCTGTTGGTTCATGAGCGGCTCTCTCTCTGAGACAGAGAGACAAGTAGAGAGACAGGAAGACAGATAAGCAGAGACAGAGAGACAAGTAGAAAGACAGGAAGACAGATAAGCAGAGACAGAGATAAACATAGACAGAGCTAAACAGACAGATAGACAAATAGACAGATAGAAACAATAGACAGACAGACAAAAACAGACAGACAGACATGTTTATGTGTAACAGTGAAAAATAAAGCCAAGGCAGTGCACGATCATCAAATGTCACTCCACTGCTGCACTGTCAGCAGTGGAGTGACACTCATCTTACACTGTGCTTCAAGGAGTTTCATATAGAGTAGGGCCCCGCTTTACGGTGTTCCGTAATACGGCGAGTTCAAATTATGACCAAAACTTTCTATACGCCGAGCGGTCTTTCAAATAAAGTGACGAAAACCAGACATGTTCACCTGGTTTGTTTACATTACGTGTGGGTGAGGTGGGGAGGGCTGCTCTGGCGGGCTACCCATACTTCCCAAACCTGACTTCCTACAAATAAAACTCACCTCTCGCCCTACATTAACACTACAAATATTTTAAGGTAATTAATGAAAGGACTGTATATGTATTTTATCGCTCTGGGGAGCTTTAATTAAATGTCGGAGTATATTACTTGTAATAATAATTTGTAATAAGAATAATAATAATTTGTCAGAGCATCATTCCTTCTAAAAATTACATGAGAATATAAGTGTTGGTCTTTATTTATTCTATTGTACCACTGTGGAGACAACTTGTACACAATAAGGTGTTTGTATGAACGTGTATGAACGTGTATCAACCATAACTAGACGGTTTGTTTACATAAGTACTCTGCGGCTTTACCTTACTCTCTCTCTCTTGTTTATTTGTTTTTATCTCGCTTACTCACTTCTCACCCTACATTAAGACTACAAATATTTTAAGGTAAGTAATGAGTGTACTGTATATGCATTTTATCACTCTAGGGCACTTAATGTCGTAGAAGGTGGGAGTGGCCAGGCAGGATGCCATACCTCCTACACAACTTTCTACAAATAAATACTATTCACCTCTCACCCTACATTAAGACCATTAACCCTTTCAGGGTTTTTGATGTACATACTAGTACGGCTTACACACCAGGGCGTTTGACGTACTAGTACGCATAAATTCTAGCGCCCTCAAATCAAGCAGAAAAAGGCTGATAGGCCTAGATGTGAGAGAATGGGTCTGTGCGGTCAGTGCGCAGTATAAAAAAAAATCCTGCAGCACACAGTGCATAATGAGGAAAAAAAAACTCTGACCGTGTTTTAGATTTAAAACAGCGACTTTGCAGTCTATTTTCGTATGGTATTTATGACTGTATTCTCAATTTTTTGGTCTCAATTGATAGAATGGAAGATATATTATAGAAATAGAGATAATTTTAATTGGTTTCATGATGACAAGTACCTTGAAATTGAGCGCAAAGTAGCGAAAATGTTCGATTTTTGCCAATGTTCAAGAGTAAACAAATCATGCTAAACGTCCAATACACATCAACTGGCGAGTCTAATATTCATGCACAAGTGCGCTGATATTATTTATACCGTTTTTACAATGATGCAGTAGTATACATAACAGAAAATCTTCAATTTTTTGTGAGAATAAAAATTCAAAATGGAAAGCAAAAGTTATGTAATAGGGGCCTGGATACGTGACTAATGAACAGATAAAATGTTATTTTAGTGCCAGGAATGTCTGTCTTGTTTATTCTGGACCCTATTTTGAAATTGGCATCTTTTGAAATTTGTGTGAAATTTGCAATATTGCCAATTTCTGACCACTTTATTGGGTAGTTGAAATCAGTAAATTGGTGGTTTCTTGTACTCAATCGATAGAACAAATGTAATTCTAGAATAATAGCTATGATTTTAGTAGACTGAGACATTGGAATTGGCCGAAAATAGGGCTCAAAGTGGGCAAAATCGCTGATGTGTAAATATCGTCGATACCGCTAGCTTTGCGAGAGCATAATTCTGTTAGTTTTTCACCAAATTTCCTACTTTTGGTGGCATTATGATCGGAAAAAGATGCTCTATCATTTCATAAGAATTTTTTTTTTTTTCCAGAAAATGTTTCGACCCTGAAAAGGAGTTAAGAATCGGGGTCTCGACACTGAAAGGGTTAAGACTACAAATATTTTAAGGTAAGTAATGAGTGTACTGTATATGCATTTTATCACTCTAGGGAGCTTTAAACATTGTAGTAGTGGTCCCTCAGTTTTCGTGCATCTCCAAACTCGAACATTTATGTAAGTGTATTTTCGTAATTGCTGTTGCAAGTGTATTTTTGGGGGTCTGAAATAGACTAACCTATGTGACATTATTTCTTAAGGAAGTAAATTCGTTCGGTAATAGCACTTGAGCAGCATTCTGGAACGAATTTTCGGCGAAAACCGAGGGACCACTGTATAGTATGTGTGGGTGAGGTGGCCAGGAGGACTACCACACCTGACTTCATACAGTAACTACTACTCACCTTTTGCCCTACATTAAGACTACAAATATTTTGGGGTAAATAATGAGTGTACTGTGTATGTATTTTACTTTTTAATGCCTAGTTCTATTGCTAACTTAACATGTTAGTGTAAACTTGTTATCTGGCATTTATATGCATTTATAAATGGAAAAAAATAAGAGTTCTGCTTTTCGGCGAAGTCTGCTTTCCGGCAGTAGCCTGAAACATAAGAACATAAGAAAGGAGGAACACTGCAGCAGGCCTGTTGGCCCATACTAGGCAGGTCCTTCACATTCCATCCCACTAACATAACATTTGTTCAACCAAATTTTCAATGCTACCCAAGAAATAAGCTTTGATCATTTTATTTACTCATGTGCAATTCCCACTCAAATCCAACCTCTCTCACTCATGAATTTGTCCAACCTAAATTTAAAACTACCCAAGGTCCTTGCTTCAATAACCCTACTAGGCAGACTGTTCCACTCCTCAACTACCCTATTTCCAAACCAATACTTTCCTATATCCTTTCGAAATCTAAACTTATCCAACTTGAATCCATTATTGCGGGTTCTCTCTTGGAGAGATACCCTCAAGACCTTATTTATATCCCCTTTATTAATACCCATTTTCCACTTGTATACCTCGATCATGTCTCCCCTCATTCTACGTCTTACAAGTGAATGTAATTTAAGGGTCTTCAATCTTTCTTCGTAAGGAAGATTTCTAATGCTATGTATTAATTTAGTCATTCTACGTTGAATGTTTTCTAACAAATTTATGTCCATTCTGTAATATGGAGACCAAAATTGAGCTCGTAATCTAGGTGAGGCCTTACTAATGATGTATAAAGCTGTAATATAACCTCTGGACTTCTGTTGCTAACACTTCTTGATATAAATCCCAGTAATCTATTTGCCTTATTACGTACGCTTAGGCATTGCTGTCTTGGTTTAAGGTTGCTGCTTACCATCACCCCCAAGTCCTTCTCGCAATCTGTATGGCTAAGTTCTACGTTATTTAACTTATAAGTGCTTGGGTTATGGACACTCCCGAGCTTCAGAACCTTGCATTTATCTACATTGAACTGCATCTGCCACTTTTCTGACCACGAATTAAGTTTGTCTAAATCTTCCTGAAGTTCTATTACATCTATGTTTGAATCAATTATCCTACCTATCTTCGTGTCGTCGGCGAATTTGCTCATATCACTAGTAATTCCCTCGTCAAGGTCATTGATATATATTATAAATAACAACGGGCCTAAGACTGATCCCTGTGGAACACCACTTGTTACAAGTCCCCATTCGGATTTAACCCCATTTATGCACACTCTCTGCTTCCTATTGGTGAGCCATGACTCGATCCATGACAACACTTTTCCCCCAATGCCATGAGCTGCCACTTTCTTTAACCCTTTGGGGGTCGACAGGCCTTCTCAGGAAAGTGTTCCTGGGGTTGAAAATTTTTTGGAAAAAAAAAATTATTTTTTTCTTATGAAATGATAGAGAATCTTTTTCCGATCATAACGCCACCAAAATTATGAAATTTGATCGAAAACTAACGAAATTATGCTTTTGCGAAGTTATCGGTATCTATGACACTGACGCATCGGCGATTTCACCCACTTCGAGCCGTATTTTCGACAAATTCCAATGTTTCAGTCTCCTAAAATTATAGCTATTTCGCTAGAACTCCATTTCTTCTATCGAATGAGTAGAAGAAACTGCCTATTTACTAATTTCATTTACCCAAAATAGTGGTCAGAAAATGGCAATTTTCCAATTTCATACATATTTCAAACGATGCCAATTTCAAAATAGGGCCCAGAGTAAACAAGGCAGACATTCCTGGCACTAAAATAACATGTTCTCTGTTCATTAGCCACGTCTCCAGGTCCCTGTTCCATTACTTTTGCTTTCCATTTTGAATTTTTATTCTCACAAAAATAGAAAATTTACTTTTATGTATACAACTGCATCATTGTAAAAATGGTATAAATAATATCAGAGCACTTGTGCATGAATAGAAGACTCGCCAGTTGATGTGTATTGGACGCATGGTGTGATTTGTTTACTCTTGAACATCGTCAAAAATCGAACATTTTCGCTACTTTGAGCTCAATTTCAAGGTACTTGTCATTGTCATACCAATCAAAATCATCTCTATTTCCGTAATATATCTTCCATTCTATCAAATGAAACCAGGAAAACGAAAATACATCAATAAATACCATACGAAAATAGACTGCAAAGTCGCTGTTTTAATCGAAAAAAACGGTCAGTTTTTTTTTCTCTCATTATGCAGTGTGTACTGCAGGATTTTTTTTATACTGCGCACACTGACCACACAGACCCATTCTTTCATATGTATGCCTACCAAACGTTTTCTGCTTAAATTGAGGCCACCAGAATTTGGGCGTACTAGTACGGCACCAACCCCTGCTCATAAAACGTACTAGTACGGCACCGACCCCGAAAGGGTTAACAGTCTCTGGTGCGGTACTCTATCAAAAGCCTTACTAAAGTCTAAATAAACAATATCGAATTCTTTATCATGATCAACAGCCTCAAAAGCTTTACTGAAGAAGGTTAATAAATTAGATAGGCAGGAACGGCCCCTCGTGAATCCATGCGAGTCTCATTAATCAATTTATGGTTATCTAGATGGCTTCTAATATCAGCTATAATTGACTCTAGTAATTTGCCTACAATTGAGGTAAGGCTTATTGGGCGGTAATGTGACGGTAGTGACTTGTCCCCTACTTTAAAAATAGGAATTACATTAGCCATCTTCCACATATCAGACACTACTCCTGTTTGAAGAGATAAATTAAAAATGTTAGATAACCAGCCGTATAAGTGGGGCCCTAATGTATACTCCAGCATTTCTAAAACATTGCTGGGACCTGGCAAAAAAGGCAAAAATAATTTCTTATTTATAAATACATCTTTCTTATTTAAAAACCCGTAACCAAAAAATTGGGGTGGTTTTTTGGGGCTGGAACGAATTAATGGCATTTCAATTAATTTCAATGAGGAAAATTGATTTGATACATGAGCAAATTGAGTTACGAGCTCGGTCACGAAATGAATTAAACTCTTAAGTCAAGGTACCACTGTATTTTCCAGATAATTTCCTGAAGTAAATAATAGACAAAATTCTAAAAATGAAAATTAAATATACTTGATTTGACTGAGATT